>JAPMOQ010059119.1:47187-80213 GCA_026543055.1 Argiope trifasciata | reverse complement strand
ATCAATGGGTATTAAATCAGCCCTAATGCGTTTTAACTTAGCTCATTATTCTTCATTTATTTCGATATTTTCATCCTCAAACAGAGACATTAAAAACCTTTATATGTCTTAGTGAAATAGGATCGAAATGGAGATCGCTTCTTGGCAAGATTGTAAAAGAAAACTATTTAATATGCAATAAAGTATTTTTATAGTGTTGGCAATTTTACAGTATAAATACTGACCTTTTAAATATTTTAATCACATCCGGGTCACCAAATGTTAGATACGACAGCAAATGTTTCCATTTGGTCCATTCATTTCTTTATTCTAAAAAAAAAACTTTTATAAACACGGACTTAAATTATTCTCACTGTTGCCACACAAAGCTAAATTAAAACTAGTTCTGTGGATTAATATATACATAGGTGGCGATACTTGACAGTAAAATTCAAAAATTTGTTGAAACAAGGAAAAAGTCGGAATGTATTGAAACAGGAGGATTGACAAGCAACACAAGTTTGGAAACACGGAATTCGATTCAAATATTGGACTTTTGAAGAAGTTGGACTCATGCTATTTTAACCCTATTTTCATCTCCCTTTGCCTGCGAATCATTATTTTCAGAGATGAATAAAACACTCGCTTGGAAACCGTGTGGCAGACGACTCCCACTCAGCTTGCATTCTGATCAAAGTGACATCTTGCAATACTAATGTAAACTATTTATCGTCCAATCTGCAAAACCAGAAGTCGCACTTAAGTCGCTTCCATTCAAAATACACGCAAACCTTAACTCCAATGCAGCGCAAAATGTCTTTTTTTAGTCAATAAAGGGGTTTGAGCTGTCAGTATTTAGCTTTATTATTTCCCCAATAATCCCCAAGTCAAAATGATTTGATACGCCGTCAGACATTTCTTTAGAAAAAAAAGGACTCGTTGGTTCATAGAGGTTCGCCAAACCAGGTCTTGTTCAGCGGGAAACTGATTCGAAATCAGGGATTCCATTTCAAGAGAGCGAACAAATTCTTTAAACACGGAATTCGATTCAAGCCTTGAACTGTTCGAAGAAGCTGGACTCGTGCTATTAACTACAAAAACTTACTACTGCGTAGTTCGAAATGTATTTTTTTTTCGTAGTAAATAAAGAGTTTGGGTTGTTAGTACTCCGTTTTATCATTTTTTGAATCATCACGGGCCAAACGGCTTGTCCATGCTTCGTCATGCTTTTCTGTAGAAAAAATGACACGTTGATTCCTGACGATTCGGCACCTCTGATTTAGAAAGTACTGAAAAAGAAATCATTTGGATTCAATTATCCTAAATTATTCACAACTTAGGTTAAGTTGGGTCTTTGCGATGAGCTAAATTCATCATCCCGACAAATAAACAGAACAATCATGTAAACTGAACAGACGCTGCATTGCTAGATAACCAATAAAAACATGCTAAAATGTGTTTTTTAAAAGATCAGAAAATATTCCTAAAAAGCGCGGTGAATTTTGGATTCAGAGAGGCCCAAAATGGGGAAATGAATCGAAATTTCCTTGATTCCGATCATTGCAATGTTTTCTCATCGCATACGGAAGATAAACAAGCGCAAAAGGCCGACCTCGTAGCAAATACCTCATCTATATAAACAAAAATGAATGTTTGTCTTCCTAAACCGTTCATCCGATGGTGATGAAACTGGAGAAAACTGGACCAGTACTGGAACCAGCTTATTGCTTACACCTACGTGATGGTTAGAGGGGTAGTGCAACTATCCAAAATTCAAAAAAAAAAAAAAAAAATGAATCTCAACCGCATCTATTTACAATGGATTCATTTCCACATAACTCGCCTAGGAGACAATAGATTCTGTATAAATGCTAAATCCACGTTAAAAGTTCATATTGTGTAACTATACTACGCAAATATCCTGCAAGTTATTCTCAGAAGCAACAACCATGTCACAGATGATGCGAGAAAGTGTTGGGGAGATCAATCCTGGGGCTGTAACATTTTAATTAAATTTTAGCGTTTTTCAAAATAACCACCAAAAATGTTCTAAACAAATTATTTTGCACCGTCTTAATTTTTACAAATTATCTTTTCAACTATATTAACGAAAGGTTAAAAAGAGACTATTTTCATTGCATTTCCTAAAATTAAACTCGAGAATTCTGAAACAAGTCACGAGATGCAATGAAGAGTTCCTTTCCATTCAGAGTGAACGCCGAACTTTACAAATCTAAAAGAATGCACAGATATAATATATATGCATGAATATTTGTTCGTTCGTATTTTATACACTTCTTCTTGCATACAGCCGACCCCTGAACGTAGCAGTATCGACAGGATTTGTTGTGGCCTATTTTATGTGCTGTCGTACCGCACCTTTTTACAATATATGATACGTAAGATTTTAATTTAGTTAGTAGTCTTTATACTCTCTTATATCAACGAATTTGATTTTATGGTTTCGTGTTTTTCTGGTTTGCTGCGATTTTTTTACTTAACATTGTATAAAATTTGGTGTCTTTTCTTTTGTGGTACTAATCACACCTCCGAAAATTCAATTTTCTGTGATTTTCGGGTCACGAGGAGTCCATTTCTTGACGAAAATCAGACCCTTCACAGAAAAAATCCCTGGTTTAAATCCCTGTCTGAGGGTGACCCCTGAGAAAGTCCTCAGACCGGATTCTTTATGAATTCGATTCCTTGGCTGTAATTGTTTCAATTTTATTAATATTTATTCTAATGTTGTTCAGTTCATTTGTATTTTAGTAGTAGCAGCATTAGCGCTCACTAAATACAGTGTATATTTATTTTAAACTGGCCGCATTTGGCGACCAGCTGATTCGCCATGAGTAATGCGTTCGAAAATTTTCAATTAAATCACACATTGATTGGCCTGAAATGAATATTTTCTTTAAGATGATAGACGGAAAGTTCTAAAAGAACTCGTTTTCCTAATAATATCCTTTCATTTTATAAATCAGTCAGTTTTAATGATTGATTTAGAAGACTGATGGATGTAGCAAATTGTATTTAAAATATTAATAAAAATATTTTGTAAAATATGGCTCACAGAGCAAAATATGAAGAAATCTAAAACTCATTATTCATCAATGCATTGTTTGACTCAAGCGTTTACCGTAAATAAAGAAGATTTGTTGAATTAATTATTTAGATGCTGCAAACGATCATAGAAACCGTTTCTTTGTATTTTGTAAATTTTTTAGAAAATATCACATTTTAAATTTATGTTATTTTATCCAGTCACATGCTGAAAGTTGCATTTATTCAGATTTAATTTGCGATGATATTTTTTTTTTTTTGTTTAAACTTCCGTCATTGTTTTCTTTTATTTTATCCAGTCACATGCTCAAAAAAAAACATGTTTAAAATATTTCTTTCAAAATTCGTTAAAAATAGAAGCTTAAGTTATACGTTAAAACACTGATACCATTAGAAAGCTAATTTTTTAATCTTTAAACGGATGTAAAAATCTTGTTTGTGCAATCATATTTTCGGAAATGACAGCGGAAAAACGTCGACATTGCGCTTCAATTTTAATCAATTCAAATTCTAATTAAAAATTCGAAACAAGGGCTCCGAGATGCACATCCAAGGTATACATGTACCAAATTTGGTAGCTGTAGGTCCAACGGTCTGGCATGTGGAGCGCCAACACACACACATTGAGCTTTATTATAAGTATAGATGTTCAACAATTTTCCGTAGATAAAATTCTTACATTTCTTCGTTTCTGGGTTGCGGGTCGAACCGTTCATCCTATTTCGATAAAATATTGCCAAATGATGGATGGATATTATTTTTTTCGGTGGCAGCAGTGTGCCGGGTGCCAACGAGTATAAAATACAAAAAGCCTCAATATACTAAATGCGAATTACTGAATCTTTCATGGGCTTTAAAATGAATTTTTTTAAATATAAACAATGATCGCTGCGTCATTTAGACGAAAAAAGATTTCATGAGGCTTTAAATCCATTACAGAGGAAGTCATCGTCTAGACGCAGCGTCTAACGCAGCAAATTTGCAACCCCCGCGCAATGAATGTGTCGAAATCTTTCTCGATAAAACAAACGGGCAGTTTTCTGCTTATAGAACAGATCCTCTCGCGAGAGATGCCGGCTCTCATCGCGGTCTTGGAAAAATAAAATAACTTTGAATTAAATAAAGGATTTCATTTTGTCAAGGAATGCACAGCTGTAAGCATGACGAAATTTTTTTTATGTTCCCCATTTAGTCATGAGTAGTTTTAGTGCATTGGTAACCAGCTTTAGTGCTGCTTAAAACGGGACGTTAACCCTCTGGCTGATCATCCCACGGGTTTAGTTTAGTTATATTAACGTCTTGTTTCGAAGCAATACATTTTGGGACGGATCTCGTCATTTTCAGCCGCGATCAGATGACGAGGACGACATCTGAACCTCTCTGACCTTCCACCCCACATCAGAGCGGTGTTTGGCCCCGAAGGATTTAACGAGCACCAGACCCGCTTACACGACGGTTCTTCTGCCGCTTCCGAGACCACGAAAGTAATGTCTTAAGGAACTTTCTTTTTAACATTGGCAAGGCTGAATGTTTTGATGGATCAATATAAAAATGAAATTAAAAATGCTGACAAATCATGTATTATGTTTAAGGTATCCGACGACGTTCGAAGGAAAAAATTTGAGAAATTGGATTTTTTAGAAACTATTTACGGTTTCTAGATGTATTGTCAATAATAAACACTATAAATGCAAGAGTAATTACTTGAAAGTATAATATATTTTGAGAAATGGAAAATATGTTGTAAATTTTAATGAAATTTAACTAAACGGTTCACACTCTAGGCAAAATGGTAATGCAGCCGTCCTAATTTCTTTGCACACAAGTTATGGAATAGAATGAGGAATGAAAGGAACTAAAATCTAAGAAATATTTTGAGATGCACGGAAGTGACGGGTAAAAGGAGGCACATATGTGCATTTTTTCCATTACTTTATAACTTAAGTTTTCAAAAAACACCTATAAAAGATCAAATATTTCACCAACAATAAAACTTTTGGTTCATTTCATTGCCTATATTATTTTAAAAACACGCTGAAAATTTTTTTTCAATACCGCTATTAGATTTGGAGATATCAGGTGAACGGTAGAGAATTTTGATGAAAATGAAAGCTAAAGACACATTTTAGTTGAAAAATCTATGATTCTGGATGATAGGCCTTTCTTTTCTTAGAAAAGATAAACTGTTTTGGGAAGATATGTCTGAACTATAAAAAAGGATAAGAATTTTTAAAAATTCGCCAATGGGATCGAAAATCAGTCTTTTTAACATAGTCGGATACCTTAACTAAACCTTCCGCAGAAATGATGTCATTCAAAAAAAAAAACTTTTATTTTGTTACAAGGTAATACAAAACCTACTTTTTTAACCTTCTCACTCATCATCCCGCGATTTCCACGGGCAACTCAAATGTATCAAAATCTGCTCAACCCGCGATTTCCGTGGGCATTTTTTTTTCTTCCTTTATTGAGGAGAGTTTCCATTAAAATAAATTATTCGCAGTTTTAAACGTTTAGCTAACGTTCTGGCCAACAGATGTCGTTAGTTGTCCACTCGATTGCGGCGTTTGAAGGCACGTGGTATTACCTCCCAAACATCACTTTTTGCCACTTTTTTCTTGCAGAAATGGCTGCTAGAAAACGTACAGCGGTTGACAGAGAGTATATTCCTGATGACTTATCTGATTCTGAAAGCGATTTTAGTTTTGATAGTGATACACATTTTTCGGACTGCTCCTGAGATAGAGATGACTCGGATTATGATTCAACAAACTTGCAAAGTGTTAGGCAGTGGGACAAAATGGATATCTAGAATATTCCTTCTTTAATTTTATACGTTTTAACTTTTTTATATCAAGCAATAAATAGAAAAGAACTGAAATTTATTTAGAAAAAAAAATTTGGTGAGGACATTTGATATCGATATTTCTGGCTACTCAATTTCCCGTGATAAAAATCCATATTAAAAATGTTTTCTAGAAAGAAAATCAATTCCTCAATTCTCCATTCAATTCAATTTCAATTATATTCTTAAAACATGAAGGGAAAGAGATTTCGATCTACAAATTGAGCAGTTAGAAAGTTAAAATAAACTAGAACAGTACTTCCGAATTTAGAAGGTTTTTTTTTTTTTACTTTCGCTTTTATTGTGTGATATGTGTACTTTTTAGCTGCACACGTTATAATTTCTTTTGATTTATTCATTCGATACAATACCCATTTCCCGATCTTATCAAATAACACGATGAAATTTCTTTAAAATTTCTTCTCAAATATCCTTATTTAAAAGTCGATAACATGACTGAACATGTTTGTTGATAACGACGGTTAGTTTGTTTTCGCATTCCTTGAGGCACATTTCAGCGGAGTCGGCTTCCATTTCCTATATTTTGAAATCTGCTCCCTGTGAAAAGATTCTCTCTATTCCTTTCAGTTGAGCCGTCTTTTCTTTGCTGCCAACATTCGCGTCTCAATTAGGATCGGAAAATAGATCGCTATTTCTTCCGACGGCGTCAGTTTTTCCCTTTCCTGATTCAATGCGGTAAAGTAAAAGAGGAGTTGCTTTTTTATTCATCTATGCTCATTATAGAGGATTTTTCTGTCGCTTTATGCATCGAAATCCATCTCAGGCATTTCCATGTTTTTTGCCATCTGAATATAAGATAGTTACCTAATTTAGTTAAGTTTAATTTAGTTATATTAACTTCCCGCTGTAAAGTAACACGAGGGCTATTTTGGGATGGACCTCGTCATGTTGAGCCACGACACCTGAACTGGCACCTCCTCTCCACACCAGTGGCAGGACGGATTGAGCGTGCAAGAGACCCCCTCACACGACGGTTCTTCGGTGGAATCGAGTCTCGAACCTGAAACTCTCCGGTTCCGAAGCCGAAACCTCACCACCAGGCCACTGCGTCCCCTCCACTTAATATATTATAAACTAGCCGCCTTTGGCGACCAGCTGGTTCGCCATGAGTAATGCATTCTAAAATTTTAAATTAAATCACACATTCATTAGCCTCGAAGTCATTCCGGGCATTGATTGGCCTGAAATGAATATTATCTTTAAGATGATGGACGGAAAGTTCTAAAACAACTCGTTTTCCTAATAGTATTCTTTCTTTTTATAAATCCGTCAGTTTTAATTATTCATTTAGAAGACTGATGGATGTAGCAACTTTTATTTAAAATATTAATAAAAACATTTTGTAAAATATGGCTCATAGAACAAAGTATGAAGAAATCTAAAACTCATTATTCATCAATGCATAATCGGATTCAAGCCACATAAAATACTTTCTTTATTTAGATTGAGCTAACAGTACTAAGCAATATGTATGCCTATTAGTAATATTTTGCAAAGTGGCAATAGGGCCGGAATTCGAATGCATATCCTATATAAACTCAATCAGGTTTATCGTAAATAAAGATTTGTTGAATAATTATTTAGATATTGCAAACGATCATAGAATCCTT
Organism: Argiope trifasciata; assembly: GCA_026543055.1. NCBI lineage: Eukaryota > Metazoa > Arthropoda > Arachnida > Araneae > Araneidae > Argiope > Argiope trifasciata. The sequence continues at coordinate 72,695 of JAPMOQ010059119.1, read as the reverse complement.
TGCTTTGCATTAATTTTTTTAGAAAATATCACATTTTATTTTTTATTTTATTTTATCCAATCACGTACTAAAAAAAAACATGGTTAAAATATTTCTTTAAAAATTAGTTGTAAATAGAAGCTTAAGTTATACATTAAAACACTGATACCATTAGAAAGCTAATTTCTTAATCTTTAAATGGATGTAAAAATCATGTTTGTGCGATACTATTTTAGGAAGTTATGGTGGAAAAACGTCGACATTTCGCTTCAATTTTAATCAATTCAAATTCTAATTAAAAATTCGAAAAAAGGAATCCGAGATGCACCTCCAAGGTATAGATGTACCAAATTTGGTAGCTGTAGGTCCAACGGTCTGGCCTGTAGAGCCGCAACACACACACATTGAGCTTTATTATAAGCATATAGACAATTGCCAATACATTAATTGGATTCGTTCATCACTGTAACCCCCCCCTTTTTTTATCATGGCAGAACATAATATTGTTTTTGTTTGAGGTTCAGAATGTGAAGGTGACAAATTGTTGAAGCCTCAAAATGCGTAGGCAACAAGCTGGTTATTTATTTCTTTTTTGTTTGTTTGTTTTGGAGTCGGCTTTCACAGTACATTTTCAAACATTTACACATTTTTTTTTCAAAGACACATTTTAAAATCGGCTTTCACAGTATAGCTTTTAAAATATCTATCGTCTGCTATTGTAGTTTTCCCTTTAGAAATCGCAATGTTATAACCTCTGGCGCAACGATGTAAAAATAAACCAAACAAATTAAAATATTGTTTGTTTAATTGATGAAGATGGATGGTTTAGGAACGATTTCAATTAATTAAAATATGGTTATTAGAAAATAATGTAGAAGTGTGTCTTTAAATCATGAACCAGTTTAAACCGGTTGGAAATAATCAAGAGATTATCTAATGACTCACAAGTCAATGTTTAGAAAAAAGATGGGTTTTTTTCCCCATTTCAAAATCAGTCTAACTCCAAAATTTATTTGCCAGCCAGAAAAAATTGAAAATGAAAGTTTTAAAAAATTCTCGTTACATATATATATAATCTTAAAATTATTAAAACAATTAAAACCCATTTCCTGGTCAACAAAATTTAAAACGAAACCAACTCGGTCGGAATCGAAATTAAAACCCCATTCGGAATGAAACGCTAAAAGTTCACGAAATGAAAGGTAAATGAAATGGAACCAATGAATGAAACAAATCCAAATTGATATAATTAATGAAATTATGTAAACGAAACAAAAACGGCACTCATTACGGAAACGAAACTAAAATTGGAATCGAAACTTAAAGCTATTATGGATTCAAACAAGTTTAAAAGTTTTTTAGTTTTTAAAAGTCTATATATATATATATATATATATATATATATATATATATATATAAAGAGAGGGAGAGAGAGAGGTCTCTTGATTTTTTCGAACCGGTTTAAACTGATTGACGATTTAAATGAATGGCGACAAAAAATAACAATAACGTTCTCACCTTGCTTGAATCGTAATTTGCGATGGTAGATTTCATTTTTTAAAGAAATCTTTTTATTGAATTTTGCCATTCAATTATTGATATTTATTCTTTCGCACTTCCAGAAAAACGTGGGTCAGAACGGCGGCAAGCCGAAGTTGGACCTGAACGTGGAAGCCGCCTGGGCCCAAGGATACACAGGGAGGAATATCACCACGGCGATCATGGACGACGGTAACACTGCTTTCTGGGTCTTTGAACTCAATATATTATGTTTCGTTTCGTTTGGTTATTTTAACATCCTGTTGTAAAGAAACAATAGTTTTATTTTGGGGCGGACCTCGTCATTTCGAACCGCAGTCAGATGACGAGGTCGTCACCTGAACTGGACCCCCCTTTCTATACCACCGTGAGGACGTTTAGCCCCGACGGATTTAACGTGTAAAGGCCTTATCACTCGGCAAAATATCGTCGGCTCTTTCCGTCAGGAAACGACAACGAAAGTGACGTCACTGGTGTGACGTCACTTCAAAGCTTCCCATGATGGGTCGAATTTCGTTTACGGACAATATTTTCAACAGCATTTTCTAGCTGGTTAGTAAAAGTGGTCGATTATGGAACTTGTTTGACCGGTTTTTGAGGGTAGAAACGGAAAAGTGCAGACGAAATTTCACCGTGTGCTAAGGCCTTAAGAGACCCCCTCACACGACGGTTCTTCGGTGGAATTGGGTCTTGAACCATTTTTGAATTGTTACGCCATTTTGAATCTGTTTGCAGTTACGAAATGAGAAGTTGTTTACCGAGAACTTTTCTAAGGTTCCATTTTTAGGTGTACTTTTTGCTTCACATTTCTTTCTTTCATTTTTTTTATCCTATTTTGGAATGGACGGAATTTGAAAAGAGCTGATTTCAAACAATTTATTTTCTAAACATCAATTTTTTTTGTAAAAATCCTTTTTTTTTTTCATCTTTGTTTTTGTAGTATAGTTCCCACATTTAAAAAAATGAGGAAATTTTTTGCACCGTTTTTGAATTGTTACACCATTTTGAATCTGTTTGCAGTTCCGAAATGAGAAGTTGTTTACCGAGAACTTTTCTAAGGTTCCATTTTTAGGTGTACTTTTTGCTTCACCTTTTCTAATGTCTATCACTGTTTCATCGCATTTCGGAAGAAACTACTCGAATACATCTTCTGCTAGCCTAAACGAGTTGAGTAGAGGGCGCAGCGATGAGAGAGGAACCGCATGAGCAGTTTCTGGGCGAGCAACGAGTCACTTAAAAAATAATAATGCTCTCGCGTGATAACAGGAAACTGGTGATAATAGATTTCATTTCTTTAAATTAAATGCTTTAGTGTGCTTCCATTTTCCATTCTAGGATTCTTACTAATAAAAAGTTAATAAGTTTTTACTAATAAAAGTTTATAAAGTTCTATATAAAAAACACTTACCCCCCTAGTTAAAGTAAACCCCTTCCTTCTCGCTCCCGTGAAAATGAGGGGGTGAAATGTCAACCTCTATTTCTCGCGCCCGTGATATTTCCAGGCTGGCCTATTCAAAAGGAATGCGCCAAAAATATGAAAACAATCCATTTCTTATGCCCAGAATCATGTTTATTCTCAATATATACGCCAGATGGCTGCCCTAGACTATTTGCTATGATTTCAGAGATGGCTAATTTATTTTCAACTATACACTCAGATTTATTTCATTTTCTTGAATGTTTCAGCCATCGTTCGTTGTCTCAAAAGGCCTAGAAAGGCACGTAAATGGGCTGGATGGGTCGGCCACGATTCCAGCGACAACAGTGAAACGGAACGTGTCCGAATGTTCCCCGATTTGCCTCAACGAAACGAGCCGGATCTATTTTTGCTAATTTGAAGCACTCCTCACTGTACAGTAAAAGCTCCTTATTCGCGGGATATATGTTCCATAAATATTTCGCAAATACAGAAACCGCGAATACGGAAGGATCATTTATACGGGATACGTTCCGAGGTGACAAAATAAAAAAAACAAACAAATATATAATAATTTTTATTTCCTGTCTCTTCATTTTTCTCATTCATGTTTCCGGTGGATTATTGTACTCAATTGAGTTCGTCCATTCTGTATTCGTATCATTTGCTCCAGTCTTTCATCGTTTCATTAAAATGGTTAAAATAGTCTTTGTGGTCTGCCATCTTTGCGTCAGATTCAAATGAATCTTCGGAAGGAGGCGAGTCAATGTTCACTTCTCAATCGTTAGTTCTACCTTATTTCTGAGTCGTTACTTTATTCATAGAGCAATAAGGTTGCTTTCATTCTGTTTGTTTACATCTCGAAAACACCGATCGCGGCGAAGGCGGCTTATGTCAAAGTCCTCGGCGATATCATTGAACAACATACTTTAGGCAAAGTTGTAATAAGATCTATTTCACCTTTTTTATGAGTCCATTCGACGGCATTGACAAAGGATATTGGGTTGGAATCCTTTCATTATGATGTATGCACTTATTAGATCCGCGAATAAAGAACTTTTCAGCCGTGAATGTAGGAATGGGGTCGCATTTTTTTAATCCGCGAATGAAGGAAGCGCGAATAAGGAGCTTTGACTGTACATATTTGTCTTCTTTGTACTATGCCATTGAGAAGCAGTCATCGAAGCTTAAGGAATCCGACCGCGTTAAAAACCCTTATATTCGACCACAGTGGCGATTTTTTTAAAAAAATTATTATTTCTTGCAATTCAGACTTTTCTCTTTCCAAAACATTTTTTTTTTCTTAGAAAAGGAAGGCCTGACCTATCATACAGGGTCGCATATTTTTCAACTAAAATTCGTCTTTCACTTCCATTGTAATTTTCATAAAAATTCTCCACCCTTCACATGATATCCCCAAAACTAATGGAGGTATTTACGTAAACATTTCAGCGCGTGTGGCCATGAAATGGACCAAACGTTTTAGTGTTGGTGAAATATGTTTTCATTTATGGGTGTTTTTAGAAAAATGAAGTTGCGAATGGATGGAAAAAATGTGTATATGCGCATATTTTTATCCATCACTACTTTGCATCTCCAAATGTTTCTTAGATTTTGGTTCATTTCATTCATCATTAGATTCTATTAATTGTGTACAAAGAAAAATAAGATCGCTGCGTTACCATTTCGTGTAGAATGTTAGCCGTTTTTGTGAAATTTCGCTAAAATTTAGCACACATTTTCCTATTTCTCAAAATGTATTATATTCTCAAATAATGTTTTTATATTTATAATTGATAATGCATATGAAAAGCAAAAATAGTTTTTTAAAAATCAAATTTTTCAAAATCATACCTTTGAACGGTTACCTTAATTCTAATGGATTCTAATTAATTCATTCTGATGGACATAGAAAGCGCATAAATAGTGACAAACAAAAATAACAGTCAAACGCCATAAACAGAAAGGAGGAAATTCGCTTTCTATTTTGCCATTGTGCTTCTGCCATATGTATACACATATTTATATTAATCGTAATTATTTAATAAAAAGTAATTAAAATATTTAAAAAAATTCTTTCTTGATCTAAGCAGGATTTGAATTTAAGATAGCCGACGACGTTCGATGCAAAATTTTTGAAACATTGGATTTTTTTTAAACTTTTTACAACCATGGTTTTTAGATGTGTTTTCAATTAAAATACAAAATACTATAAATACAACAACATTATTAGAAAATATATTTTAAGAAATAGGAAAATGTATATTAAATTCTAATGAAACTGAACCAAAACGGTTCCCACTGAACACAAAAATTAAATGCTGCGATCCTACTTTTCTTTGTACACAAAAGGTAGGATTTAATGGTGAATGAAATGAACCAAAATTTAAGGAAAATATCGTCGTGCAAAGAAGTGATGGGTAAAAACATACGTATAGATGCACTTTTTTCATAAATTTAATTTTTCTGAAAACACCTATAAATGAAAAAAATATTTCACCAACAATAGAATTTTGTTCCTTTCATTTCCCACATTATTTAAAACACATGCTGAAATATTTATATCAATACCTGTATTAGTTTTTGTGATATCATGTGAACGGTGGAGAATTTTTACGAAAATGAAAGTTTTGAGAAATTTGAAATGAAAGACGAAACTTAACTGAAAAATGGGTGCCCCTGGATGATAGGCCTTCCTTTTCCTGGAAAAGGTAAACCGTTTTGGAAAGTCTGAACTACCAGAAATAACAACAAAAACAAATTCGCCAATGCGGTCGATAACCAATGTTTTTAAAATAAAAATGTATATTTCTTGTTTTGTTTCCCCTGTAATGATATTTTATTTACAGGCGTGGATTACATGCATCCTGATTTAAGAGAAAATTATGTAAGTATATGACTTTCTTTTTTTTATATAAAAATATACGTAGTTTGTAGTTACAATAACATAAAACATTTCAATTAATAAAAATTGTACATTTAAATATGTTACGATTTGACTTAAAAACTTAAGCGGCATTCCAAGAATAACTTGCCAGTTTTCGTATTAAATCAATGCTATCATTTCGAAGTTTTGTGGTGGTGGTGGGTCTAGTGCCACTTGGTCATGCCAAGCCCGAATGAGAGGAGCTCTTTCGAATGAAGGCAGAGGTGTGCGCCTTTCGTTGTGAACGAACACTGTTAAGGTGAAAGGACTACTTGGCTCGAGTTTAGTTTAGTTATATTAACGTCCCGTTTAAAGCAACATGAGGGCTATTTTGGAACGGACCTCGTGCTTTTGAACCACGGTCAGAAGACGTGAACGACACCTGAAGTGGCAGCCCCCCCCCTCTCCACATCAAGCCACACCAGCGGAAAGACGTTTGGCCTGAGAGATTTGACGTACAAGAGACCCCCTCACACGACGGTCCTTCGCTAGAATCGAGTCTCGAACCTAAAACTCTCCGGTTCCGAAGCCGAGAGTTGACCACCTGGCCGCCGTGGCCCGACTTTGCTCGAACACACACGAAACAACCCTTTTTAGTGGGCGGTCGAACTCATTCGTCCATCCGCAAATCAAAATTTAAATCTAAATCAGAGACCGAGAAAGTTTTATTAAACTTACAATTAGAAAGTACCATTTCATTAAGCGTTACCAGTTAGTTTTTATTGAAAAACATTCAACAAAAAATTTAATTGCCACAGTAAAACCCATTCTCATTTAAAACAAAATGATGCGAGTAAGCAATTTTGGATGTATCAAAAATATGTTAGCTAAGTTTTTCTGTCCGCAAAATCGACAGTTATGGCGGTGTAATTGTCTGGGCAGGCATCATGTTAGATGGCCGCACACCTCTCCACGTCCATACTCAGAATTTCTTTATTTCACAGCCCTATATATACACAAAGAACCACTTCTTCTTATCCTGATTAAATAGTTGCTATTTACATCACAACAGTCCAAGTGGAAGGGTTTTACTTGAAGATCAGCTCTCCATTAAATAGTAAACACAACACCACTGGGAATTCACAGGTTGGTCAATCAGTCATCATTTCAGGCGGCGCTCCAAATCTATCGGACTCGTGGGCGCACTCCAGCTGTCTCCCAGAAACTCTTCTCTCCTTTCCAAAAAACTCTCCGTATTTTATTTCAAAGAAAGTCTCCCCCTCCTCTTCTTCAGTGGCTACTGGTCCTCTCTTCTGGCCAATCATGCCCAGCAAAGGGCCCTTTCCAAGGGCGTCACTTTGTCATAGGAAGGTAATGAAGGCGCACCGAAAAGTCTGGAACATGGGATCCGCTTACAATAGGGAAATTCGACCTCCAGATGTCTAGATGTTCCATTGTCTCTGAAAGCGCCATCACTGTCTTCTGGGCAAGGAATGTCCACGTGTGTTCTTTCAGCTACAGATGCCTCAGATACCGAAAAAAGAACATCTGCAACATCTGATTATCTCAAGGTGTCTAGCTAACACAAAGGCAACACAGCTGACGGAAATATTTTATCACTAATGTTACAACGTCTTTGGCAGAGGCTCTGTGACTGGCGTGAAGTGTAGGGATAAGGTCTTGGAGCCCTAAATTCTTCTTTTACGGTGGACCCTGTCTTAATGGACGATAACGCGTGACCCTATAGAGCTCTTCTTGTCGACGAATAACTCGAAAGTGAGGATATTCCCCGGATGGATTGGGCAGAAAGGTCTCCAGGCCTTAACCCTATAGAGCATATCTGGGACGCTCTAGGGAGGGCAATTGCAACCTCTCCTCCTAGAATACTGAAAACAGTGTTGGTGAATGAGTGAGACCCGTTGCTACATGCACCGATAAACTGCCTTATTTCCAGTATGACATCACGTAGTAAGGCGTGTGCTGCTGTAAGAGGTAACCAAACCCCCTATTAACCCATTTATTTTGTGTATTCTGCAACCGCTGTTTCAGACCTTCAGACTCCCACGAGTGTTGCGCACACGCAGAAAAACATGCATTTGCGGGGAAATGGGTACGGTTTCCCACTGTTGAATGGAATGTATGGAGATCTCAGAGGGAAGGAAGGACCTGAAGATTGTCAATAATGATTTTTAATGATGGCAGTATCTATATTATTTCTCATTCGCCGGCCAGTATCTATATTATATTAAGAGGGAAGGAAAGACCTGAAGATCGTCAATGATGATTCAAGTGCAGTACTGATGGTATCGGGTCATCTCAAAAACCCTTAAGGATATGATGTTAAGGAGGGATAGTTTCATTCCAACTGTTTGAGAGCTTGCAGATGGGGTGAGAGACAGCTGTTGACTACCCCCAAAGAAATGTTTTTTGACTGTTCGGTCCATGTAAGGTTGGACAACACTTATTCGGCAGTTGACTACCACAAATCCTGTCGAGACTGCTGCATTCGGTGGTGGCGGGGTGGTCGGCTGTATGCAAGAAGTATAGCAAATGCATTTAGGCGTGTTCCTAGGTTTTTCAGTGCAAGATTGCACGTTAAATAATAATTTCGAATAAGTTTCATTCCATCTGTTCAAGAGAGTGCAGGTGGGGAGAAAGACACCTATTGACTACCCCAAAGGGAATGTTAGTTTGACTGATCGGTCCATGTAAGGTTGGAGACTACTTATTCAGCAGTCGACAGCAACACTTCCTGTCGATACTGCTACGTTCAGTGGTGGCGGGGTGGTCGGCTGTATACAATAAGAAGTGTTACGCACAAACATGTGTGTCTATTGTAACTGTCTATTTTGTTTGTATTATATCAACCTATGTTTATACCAAATTTTATTAAACTCTATCCAGTAGTTCTGAAGAAAGGAAAATTCTCTTCATTTCTTTCATGGGTCTATTTGGCACAGTTATGGTATCTTTGTTGGCTGGAATATTTTTTTTAAATATTTTTTTGACAATTTTATGAACTTGGCGATAGGGCAATACTATGTTTGTCAGTCCAGTCCGTTTTTCTACCTTTAAAGTTTACTAACACACTAGAAATTTTTTTAAAAAAATTTTAACTTTAAAAATCTAGTTTTTTAAGCAGGTCATTAATATATGTTTATATAAATTTCAGTGAAAAAAAATATAATGCGCTAACTATTAAATCATTAATATTTAATGAGCCTATTTTTTGTAAAATTATCTTACATTCTAATTTGCAGAGACACACTATTCTGGTTGGAAATGAGTCTTCGTGCTAGTCATGTTAGTCTTCGTGTTGTCTGCCTCCATCAAGATATAAAAATAGAATAAATAATTTTTATAAATAAAAATTTATATAGGAGTGTAGGCCGCCCAATGGATTCGCTTCAGATGCACGCACGCACTAGAAGATTTTTTTAAAATTTGAACTCAGTTTTTTCACAGAAGGTCATTAGTACATGTTTAAACTCATTTCAGTGAGAAAAGAAATCATATTAAACTAATCATTAATTAATTGTTTAATATTTAATGAGCTTTAATTAGCCTATTTTTGGAAACACAATATCTTGAATTTTAATTTGTACCGACAAAATTATTCTGGTTTGAAATGAGGCCTCATAGGAGTCTTCGCGTTGTCTGCCTTAGTCAAGTCATAAAAATATATAAAAATTTTTCATCAACGATAGAAATCATCAATAGAAAAAGCGAAATTTTTTTTCTATCATTTTAACTTTTAAATAGCTACTAAAATATCATTTCTATAAATATAACTTTGATGGAGACACCCGCTATTTCATATAGAGTATTTTTAATGTATAAGCAATTGTATTTGGTTCATTTCTTCTTGAGTTAGGATTGTTTGAAGGGAACGACAGTGTGAGAAAAATATCTTTCTTCATAAAATGAGTGTTTATGTAGCGCTGGGTGTGTGTGCATTTAATCCAAAGAGAAATTCTTCTTTGCTTTTTCTTGTTTATTTTCACACACAAATATGTATAGATACAAAACGTGGACGACGATCACATATGTACAAGTAAACACATCATATGTAAATTGAAATGTGGAAAGTACTGCAAACAGCGAGGGAAAAAATAACACTTTTTGCCGCTAACAGAGAGCGAACGGGGGTGCCTGCTTGCACCAGTGACATACCAACACCGGATGTGATTGTTTACAAAAAATCTCAAGAGCGCTCCCCTCACATTCCAAGCATACTCCCGGGTTGGGGCAAACTGCGCCATCTATGTTCAGTATTCATTTGTACATTTGAATAAGTTTACAAAGAATAAAAAAGATACAAATAAAATAATTAATTGAATCAAAAACTAAAAATAATTAAATCACATAACAATGAGTTTTTAAAAAAACGAAACTAGTGTTATGAGCGAAAGTACCTCGAGAAAAATCCTCATCACTCGTGAAATATCCCGAATATTGACGACATCTTGGAATCGTTTGAACGCTAAAGGATCAGAAAACATTTTGAACTAATGAAAATATATTCTATATTTTGAGCGATTTTTGAAGTTCCAAGCACGTAAACGAACCTTAAAGCAACAAAGTGAATTAAAGCAGTTCATTTATAAAAGTGTCCAGTGGCTGTTACTGGCTTATTCGGATACCACCGCAGAGAAACTCCCTCGCTAACAGTTGGAATAGCCTTTGAATTCGGGAGCAGTGTTTTCACTGTTGCTAATCATTTATGGTATAAGAATGGTGCAGGAGAGTTGCATCGAATACCCTTTCACGCAGCAAGATTCACTCCATAATAAACCATATTCACAAATACCTCTTCAGGGCTATACACCAAGTTGTCAATCATAATCAGCCGAAACTATAACTTCAAAAGTCCCTTAAAAGTGGAGTTATCGAGAAGGAAAACAAAACCACAGGGCCCAGATGGACTCTACAGATTTTGACACTGTTCATGTCACACGGACGCTCTCGATGGAATTTATCAATCTCTTCTTTTTAGTTAGCATTCCCATTTCCCTGTATGTTTAACTCATCGTCAGCACTTGTTTAACCCCTTCCTTCTCTCTCCCGTGAAAATGACGGGGTGACATTTCTACCTCTATTTCTCGCGCTCGTGATATTTCCCGGCTGGCGTATTCAAAAGTAAAAAATATTAAAACAATCCATTTCTTATGCCCAGAGTCATGTTTATTACTCAATATATACGCCAGATGGCTGCCCTACACTATTTGCTGTATTTTAAGAGATAGTTAATTTATTTTAAACTAGATGTTAGCAGAAAAGGGAACTCACTACTATTGTCCTGATGGTGATGTTGGCCTATGCATCTCATGCTTTAAAATGTATCGCACAAGAAAAAATGACTAGTATTTATTTACATTATGCGTAAAGGCAATAAAATTATATCTGAATGCTTAAAACGCATATTTTTTATTTCCTCTCTTTGTTGGAAAGCTAACATTCAGTCATCATAACCCTAAATGTTGGCTTTTCCGATTGTTGTTGTTTTTTAAATTTCAAGCTAAAAATAAACTGAAAAAGGAAAACTTAATGCAAATATTGTACATACACTCAGTTTTGTATCGTTTTCTTGAATAAAAAAAATAGGCACTTTTATGACCATTTTCTTCAACGTGATGCGACCGTTAAGGGGTTAAGTATTACTGTTCCCTCCATCTAATCATCAAAAACTTGAATGCAGTCGTGTAGGATTGGACACCAAATGGGATTCTCTCTGGAAATACCTGGATGGGGGGTCTTCTTTCTTTAGTACTTTTATCTCTTTCTTCCTTCCATTCTGTGCCCTTCCAACCGGTTAGTGTTATAGGCGCCGGGGGCATATTATGCTATGTTGCCAATTATTTGCTATCATCAAACAGTCTATCTGTATGGGCTGCCATTTCTAAACAAGCAATGGACGCCATATTTCAACTTGCCATATCATTCTCTATCGTCAAGCTTTACGGGTTCCTGAGAAAGCACATTTCAGCTAACAATACATGTAGGAATTGGATGGGACAAAATGGCCATTCAGCCACATCCAGACCAGTGTCACTGATTGAAGAGAGGCTTTCAAACGAAAACAGCAAATTTATTGACAGCAAAGAATAAGGAAAAGGCAATTATGACAGGACAGGCTGTTTACAACAGAGAAAAAAGTATCACCTTTAGATGCCATCAAGGATGAAGTGTTTCATGGCAAAAATATGTGCCCCCCGTTGCGTACTAATGAATCATATTCGGAGCAAAATGACCCTCCTCTCTGTCTCCGTCTGCCGAGCGAATGCGTAGTTCGCTTTTTCTCAAACTTGACGTCACGCGTCTTGGACATGGGCTCAGCGCTATCCATGGGGCCGTCTATTACAACAAAATGAAACTAAATAAGGAATAATAATGGCCGCTAATTAAATCTCTACATATAGTACCCACAACTTAATGACGCCATTGTATCTCATATCAAAAGATCGTGAGAGACTTTCTTAAAGAATGTTTCCCATTTTCTTCATCCATAAATGACGTCTGCGTTTTCTTTTTCCTACAGAATGCGAGGGCCAGTTACGATTTCAGCAGCAACGACCCCTACCCGTACCCAAGATACACCGATGACTGGTTCAACAGGTGAGTGTTCTCATTTTTTTAATCAATCGAATTTCATTTTAATCGTTACAGAATGTGATCTCAGTTCCAAGGTCAAGTGGGGCTAGTGGGGGTCGGTGAGAATAAAAGGAGGAGAGTAGTTTTTCTAGAAACTTTGCTTCGCACGGTGAAGTCCGGGTCTCGTCCGATCAAATAAGATTGTAGCGTTTAAAGACAATTTCTTTATTTACAGCTTGATGTGCATTTTTTAAAAAAATTGTTCTCATCTGTGTGAAAATAAAGCGTAATATTCACAACTGAGTTGAAATTTAGGGTATCCGACTGCGTTAGGAGAACAAATTTTGAAAAATTTGATTTTTTAAAAACTATTTTGGTTTTTAGATGTATTTTCAATAATTAATACTATAAATACAAAAGGAATTATTTGAAAATATAATATATTTTGAAAAATAGGAAAATTTGTTGTAATTTTTTTTTTTTTTTTTTTTTTTTTGAAATTTAACCAAAACGATTCACATTTTATACAAAATGGTAACGCAGCAATCCTATTTTTCTTTGCACACAAGTTACAAAATACAATGATGAACGAAAGGAACCGAAATCTAACAAAAATCCCGAGGTGCAAAGAAGTGATGGGTACAAATATACGTACATACGCAATTTTTTCATCAGCTTTCAGCTTAATTTTTCTTAAAACATCCATAAATGAAAAAGTATTTCACCAACAATCAAAATTTTGGTTCGTTTCATCGCCCATATTTAATACACAAGCTGAAACTTTTATCTAAATACCTCTATTAGTTTTTGAGACATCATGTTAATGAGGGGGGGGGGGGGTTTTTACGAAAAATAAAGTTTTGAGAAAAGGGAAGTGGAAGACAAATTTTAGCTAAAAAATATTTTTTGCTTAAAATTTACCTGGATGATAAGTTAGGCCTTCCTTTTCTTAAAAAAGAATAAATTGTTTTGTAGAGAGGAAAGTCTGAAGTACAAGAAGTAATAATTTAAAAAAATAATTCAGCTATGTGGTCGATAACCCGTGTTTTTAACGTAATCGGATACTTTCGATTTATTTATGCTCTTTTGTTCTATTATGTTCTTACAACAAATACCGTATCTTTATTTATATAATAGTCGTGATCCACAAATCAGTAAGAACGTAGTCGTGAATTCACGCATCAATAAGAACATAGTTGTGAATCGCGCTTACAGTCGTAAATCGTAAATTCACACAACAGTAAGAACGTAGTCTTGGATCACATTTGCAGTCGTGAACTCGCACAACAGTTACAATATAGTCGTGAATCACATCTATAATCGTGAATCCACACATCAGTAAGAACGCAGTCGTGAATTCACTCATCAATAAGAACGCAGTCGTGAATTCACACATCAGTAAGAACATAGTTGTGAATTGTGCGCGTGAATAAGAACATATAAATTTTTACCAATACATCAAAATGAATCACGTGCTTGTTGATTAAGATTTTTAAAAAATGTTGGAATTGAACCGACGAGTTTATTAAAAGAATTTGCATGATTTTTCATCGTCCTGTAAACTGTCAATTGTCAACTTTTCATTGTCAGTTTTCGCGTGTTCCAAATTTGATTGATGAAAATATCGACTTCACTGATTATTTCCAACATATTGAAACAGCACTGCCTCTAATTGAATATGGTTAGCAATAGAATTGTGTACATGTTGAGAAAATACTTAATTTTCTTCTTTGAAACTTTTCTTTGTACAATTTAAAATTTTCCAACCTTTTTTTCAAACTCAGTTCTAATACTTAAATGTATTTTCTCTTCATTTTTATTACGAAGAAATTTTTTCTAAACTTGATTTACTCGGGTTGAGTGTATTAAAATGCTTCAGACATTCCTTTATGACCACTTTTCTCACAAATCAAACTTTCATTTACATGTTTATTTTCGATCACACAACTTTGTAATCTGAACTTCAGTGAACAAATTTGACTTGTTTATAGCTTGGAGGTGACGGAAAACTTGAACTTCGGAGTTGATTTTTTAAAATTTAAATTGATTCAAAATTAAACTGCATTTTCGCGGGTTTCCGCAAAAGGTTCCGAAAATATTATTTGCACATAAATCACACATTTTTAAAATAATAATTATTGTCTTCTTAAAGATTGTTGACAGTTCGCGTAAATAAAAATTCACTTAGAATGGAGCTCCTGTTGTCGCTATAGCAACGGTGGAGAGGGTATTGAAATGGATACTTTAGGTTAATTTGTTTTCCCTTAATAAAGTTTTAACACTTGAAATGAACAAAATTAGTTGACACAATGGTTTAAGAAAGGAACACAACTCATTTATTTTTTCATCTAGACAGTAAAGTTGGGTTCACACAAAAATAACTATTGCACGCAATCGTTGCCTTTCTGCTGTTGTCCCTGTATTGTCCTGGTATGAACTGTTGAGACAACGGACAACGGTTGCCCCGAAAGGACAGCTATTTGCCATTGTCCCTTTATAGTCACGTGATTTTCCGGAAGTAGGCGTGATCTTCTGTTGCGCGGAATAGTTAACCTCGTGAATCCCACCTTAATATTCGTTGCTGCCAGGCAGCCAACGTTGCCATCTTGCATGAATTAAAATTTACAGAAATTAAAAATAAGAATTAAAAAAAAGAAAACACAGAGAACGCTGCAGGATAAGGAAATCTGCAATTACTTTGTGTATTTTAGAACTCCTAATATCTGAATAGATCTCGTCAGATTTGATTCACAAATATCATGAAGTGTGAAAAAGATTTGGTGGCAATTAATTAATTGGTTAGGTAAAATTTTTTGTGTAAGAAAAGTATGAATCTAAAGGCCTTATCACAGAGCAAAATATCTCCGGCACTTTCCGTCAGCAAACGACTACGAAAGGGACATCACTTGTGTGACGACACTTCAAAGTTTCACATGATTGGTTAAATTCCGTTTGCGGACAATATTTCCGCCGACATTTCCGAGCTGGTTCGAAAAAGTGGTCGATTATGAAACTTGCTTGACCGGTTTTTGAGGGTAGAAGCGCAAAAGTGCTGGCGATATTTCACCATGTGAGAAGGGCTTAAGAAAACACTTAATCTCTCTTGCAGGTATTTTAATTCTTGTGCGGAAAGTTGACTTTAGACAACTCTAAAAAACTCTTCGATTCAACGGATATTCTTATTTGAATTTTTTTGAAGCTTCTGATTCCAAAAAAAAAAAAAAAAAAAAAAATGTATTTTATAAAAATTTATTTAGAAAACATTTTTGCATTGAAAGTCTGTGTAAAATCTAAATTTGTGTAGTATCTAAAATTATGCAATCCAGATAAATAAAAATGAATGTTTGTCTGTATGTCTCTTATGCTCTGCTGTTCCGATCATTCGATTCCGATGAAACTTCCGACAACATATTGCTTGCACTTACGAGAAGCTTATAGAAATAATACAATCATCTTAAGAATAAAAAATATTTTCATGTCTATTTACAGCATTTATTCGCCGTGGATTAAACACCCAATAACTCGCCAAGGTGACGCAACAGATTCAGTACAGATGCTAAATTCAAGCTAGACGTTAATATTTCGGAGCTATTGTATATAAATGCAATGTAAATCCTTTTCAGAAGTAATAGTTTTGTTAGTGATTAAAATTAATTTTGTTAGTAATTAAAAGTCTCTTCAATGCTAATAAATCTTTAATCTCTCAATAAATCTTCATCTCTCTATACCTATAATAAAGCTCAATGTGTGTGTGTGTGTGTATGTGTGCGCGTGTGGAAAGTTTAATTTAGAACGTTAAAATAAATCAACGGTTGCGCATTCAGGTAGCTTCATTAGATCTGGAAAGATTGAAACAAAAAATTATATTTTGGGAAAATAATTTTTGAGTTTTAATTTTCTTAACAAAAAAACATCTCTAGTACGCATTTTACTTGAGGACATAAATGAGAATAGAAATATATAAAATAGAAATTTGTATTAATTTTTAAACTACAGTTTTTTTTGTGTGTGTGTTTTTTTTAAAGTAAAAGATGTGCAATTATAATTATTTTTTCTATTCAATTCAAATTCTCGAAACGCCCAAAAGAGATATTCTAAAAATATTCTTTCATAATTTCAAATAGTTATTTTTAATTATTTCATTTAGTTATTCAGAATAATAAAAAAAAGGGAAAATTAAATTTAAAATTAACAATCTGCTTCAGTTATACGCTTGCATTCCTTTTCTCCATCAAACACTTATAGAGATTTTTTTTTTTTGTAGTCTGTAGTCTGTTTCGTTCTTTGGTGTACATTAAATAGATTTTGCTAGATTAAATAAAATAAAATCACCTTTGCATTTATACATATAAGTTCATTGCATATATTTATAAGTCCATAGACTTCTAGGCCTGCCTCTGCTTATAATTATTGATGAAGCGAAACGCTTAATGCTTCTAGTTAAAATTGTTCGTAACGTTTTTAAACTTCATAAATCTGTGATCGGATGAGAATTAATTAAAAAAAAGCTGGAAACGAACTAGGAGGTCGAAAATACTACTATAGATGGCAGCACAGTATTGGTCTTTCATCCGTTTTGTATGACGTCAAGCAGGCAATTATTTTTTTTTCTTTTACTTTTCTTTCTTGAAAAGTTGTGGAAGTTATTTAGCATCTCAAATGTAAATTCTAATTTTTCTTCTAAATTTCACTTTACTTTAAACCTCAAAACAAAACGATAATAATCATTAAAATAAGAGTAAGGAAATTCGTGTCAATATTTTATAAACATTTTAAAAATAAATTTGGTGAATGAATTAATAATAAACTTCATTGAAAAAAATTGTATTAATTTTTAGATAATTAATATACTCGTGATTAATATTACTTCAATTATTGTTTGATAGAATGTTGATCGGCATACGTTAACTGTAACTGTAGCATTAAGATTCAGTAAATTACTCTGCAGCACTTGTATCTGAAACGGATCGAATTTTGTTTCTTAAATATTAATTTGTTCCCTCAAAATGGAACAGTTTCCCCTTTTTAGGAATTTTTAAATGCATAATGCGTGAATTTTCCAAGTCATATAATAACTGCTTAATTATTTTCGTTATTTCTCAGCGTGTGTTGTGTGTCAAATACATTGTTTTGAGTTGAATACTTAGTGATTAAAATGTCATTTAATTTTATCGTAATGAAATTTCGTAAATTCTTCGTTTAATCAATTATATGTCGTTTTCAGAGATTCTAGATTGTGAAATGGTGTATTAATTCAGTGAAACTATTGTATTTCAATTTTGTGTTCTAATATGGATAACAGATTACCTATGGCTAATAGCTTACCTCCTCGACCGCCCGTGTTTCGAGGCTATCCTCCAATACAAAGACCCATCATACCTCTTGGGCTTGAAACTCTATATACTATATGCAGACAAATATATCCTGATCAGCCTAATCCTCTCCAAGTTGCAGCATTGGTGAAATATTGGCTTGGAGGACCAGATCCATTAGATTATATTAGCATGTACTCTAACCCAGGAAACCCGTCGGCCGATATTCCTCCACATTGGCATTATATCAGTTTTGGCCTTTCTGATCTGCACGGAGACGGTCGTGTTCACGAAATTTCAGGTGTAGGTACCCCGAGTGGATTTGGTTTCGAGCTGACTTTTCGACTGAAAAGAGAACCGGAGGAGAAAGTTCCACCGACTTGGCCAGCAGCTATCATGCAGGCTCTTGCAAAATATGTTTTCCAGTCAGAAAATACTCTTGTAGCTGGTGATCATGTTTCGTGGCATTGTCCTTTGGATAATAGTGAATCCAGAATCCAGCACATGCTCATGTGTGAAGATCCACAGCTCGGCACTGTACAAACTCCATTTGGATCGGTCACATTCATCCAAATCGTGGGCGTGTGCTCTGAAGAGTTGCAGGCAGCTCAAGGCTGGAATGGACCTGGCATCATCGATCTCATGAAAACGGTGAAAGGTCTCGGTGGACCCTGGCTCGTGACTAACATGAGGCGAGGAGAGACAATGTTTGAACTCGACCCAAACGTCCAAGAAGCTGTGGATCACGGCGTCGAGACGGACGGCTCAAACCTCAGTGGTGTCAGTGCTCGCTGTACTTGGCAAGAAAAGAGGTTGACTCCGGTTGACGACAGCGAGGAGGCAGATTTGGAAAGAGGATTTGCCCAGATATCTGTCCAAGAGTCGGAGCAAATCAAAGCGACTCTGAAGAAAGGTCTCCTGGGCACAAAATCAGTCTTGCCTCCCATCAGACCTGGAAGTAGCAGCAGTCGATATTTCGGCATGCCTGGAACGGGTGACCAGAACGAAGGAGCGTCGCGGAAGGAATCTTACGACAGCAACATGAATAGTGAAATAACTTCTCCTGAATTATTACAGACCAAGTTCCTAGAAAGTGTGCACATCCAATTCAATTTGGAAGCTGGAACAATATTGCCTCTGGCGCTTAGGGGAAGGCTGAAACATGGTCGGCATTTTACATTCAAAAGTGTGGCTGGTGATGTAGCCATTACACTTGTGCCACTCAGTGTGTCTGGCGCATTTGTGGATCTTGAGCATCCTTACGCAGCGCATGGACCCTGGTTACAAGTGCTCCTAACAGACGAGAATATAGACAACATGCTGGACGATCTGGTGGCCATGTCCGAATCGGATGCCTTATCTTTCCCCAAAACATTCGAATGGTGTAACAAAAGACTCATGGTTACGCTTATGCACGAGGAATACTAATCTGGATTGAATAAATAATCAAAATATTATGGTTCAAGGCTGTTTTAAAGAATTCGATAGCAAATAATAGTTTAGGGCAGAATCTATTATTTTTACATTCTTAAATAATATGCTGTAAAGTAAATGTGATTTTATCATTTCTCCTTTGACTTTATTTTAATTCAAATCTTTTACACTTTATGATGCATAAATTTGATTTAATTTATGCATTATAAAATGCAATTTTTGTCACACTTCATAAATTGATTTATGAAGCACGGCATAAACTATCAACTTTTCATCTATCATTTATTTGTAGTTTTTGTTCAGAGATTTAATGCATGCCTTTTTAAAATGAGAGTAATAATTTAAAAATTAATAAGTGCATTATTTTCTAAAATTTTCAGCCGTATTCATTGACAAAATCTTCACTGTATAACATTTGACATTTTTTATTTAAGGACTTTGTAAATCAATTTTTTTTCTGTGTCATTGTAAGTAGTGACAATAAGTTTGTATTTTCAAGAATGTGCCAATTTCTACTTAAATTATTTTTTCAATTATAATCGATGAGAGATAATTAAAAGGTTTTTTATTAATATGAAGCATATAATCAGTAATAAGTTTACTTTTATTGATGAAAAATGTTATATCTATATAAAACATTGTAAATAGTTAGATACCTCAAATAAAAATTTGATTAAAATATCTTGTATTTGTTGCTTTTTTTAAATTAATTGCTTAGAATGTTTTGGTTGTGTTTTTTTTAAATTGATAATCTGATTTGAATATCCCAAGATATGTAGGTTTATTTAATAATATTTTTTATAAAGTATCAAATTTTGTTGGTCTTGTGCATTAATAATTATTAGAAGAGGACCAAATTTTAATTCTTTTATAACTTGAAGCATCTGCATTTCCATGAAAATTTTTCTCCACTGTGATAAGTATAGCAAAATTTGCTTACCTAGTTATATTAGAATGAAACCTAATAAGGTAGTGAAACAACGAACTTGTGTATTAATGTTATTTGTTGGTAAAGACTGTAATAAATGTAGTTTTATTGGAGTTTATTTAAAATAAACCTGATTTGTTTGATTTTGATGAAGTAAATTTTTTTTGATAAAGTAAATTTTTTTTTGATAAAGTAAATTTAATTTTTAAAAAACTGTTAAATTAAATTTTCAACCAGAATATTATTTATACCTACTCTGAAAATTCAGAATCAGCTGGTATTAGTGTAAAAAACAATTCATGTCTGCAAAAATTACTACTTTTACCAAGGTTTCATTTGTCATGTTGTTTCTATTAGTACCAATTTCCAGTATACAGAATTGTTGGTGAAAGATTTTTTTCTGTGAACTCATTGATGAAACAGCACTCATTGCACAATGGAAGAGAAATTTTAGGAGAGAGAAAAATTCTCAGAATGATGTGTGATGTTATTGGCTAAACCTATTGACTCTTTTTTTACTTTTAATTATTTTAAATAGAGGGTTTATAATTTTAAATCATAAATAATGGAGCACAGCTATTTATTTGATGAATAAATCAATTTATTGTCAAAAGTTCTTAGTATAAAAATATGACTATTTGTGAAATTACACCCTTAAATATTTTGTGCTTAAAGATTACTGGCACTGTCTCATTTAAGAACATCAGTAGAAAGCAATAACCTTCCTAATGTTTATTGCTATTTAAGTAATAGGTTCAGAAGACTTTTTTTACCCTTCATTTAATCAAGAACTATTTATGAAGGTGTTGGTAAAAATATATTACGTTTAGTTATCAGCTGATGATTACATATTTAAAAAAATTAATTAATGAGTTAAAAATGTGGTTAGTATCAAAAATTTAAAGCAACTTTCCTAACATTTATTTTGGCAGACTTATTTTCTAAGGGTTTTTTTCTTATCATGCTTAGTCTAATTTAAAGTTGTTCAGCGTATAACATTTGACCACATTTAAGGATAGCATTCTGATGAAAAAAATTGAGATTAATGATGATAATCTGAAGGTAATTAAGAAAAAGTGAAATCTTATCTCATTGATGATATTAGCACTTATAAACTTTTTTTTTTAAATTCCTCTTATAATTTATACAATTTCTTATTTGTGATAAATTTTTTTAAGCATAATAATTTTTATGTATATTAGTTGAAAAGATTTAACTAATTCAATATAATTCAGATCCCTCAGTTCTTTAGAAATTCTTATAGAAACTATTGAAATTTTCAATCGTTTCTTAAAAATAATTCTGTAAGAAATAATTTCTCATAGAATAGTTTCTATAAGAAATACTTTCTTACAGAAAAATTACTGTAAGAAAAATCAGTATATTTATTGAACTTTTGTATCATGTTAAAAAAAGTTAATACGATTTAACTCATTATGCTTATTGTCGAGTAATAAATTTAGATTTTTTTTCCCTTTACTATTATAGGTAATTAAAAATTTGGTGATATAGGTATTAGTATGATACAAATCATAATCTATTACAATTTAACATTGAAGGATATTCTAGTATGAAAATTTCCTTCCAAAGGGCCTCATTCTGGAAATCATTGGATTAACAGTACATTTAAATAACACAATTTAAAAAAAGAATCAAGAAAATATTTTTAAGTAAAAGTTCTGTGATTGGTTGACATGAAAAATTTTATTTATTATTAGTGTAAAATATATTGAGGTTAGGCTTTCCCTAATATATTCATCTGAATATTGTTTTAATATTTAACTTACAAGTGTATATGTTTTCATAAAAGCTTAGTAAATTTTATTACTTATTTATTAATTAAATATTTCATTGCATTGTGTAATGTATTTTAGCAATGGTACACCTTTTTTCACAAAAAAGGATAACCATTATGCAAAGTATTGATAGGTGTATTAATTGTTTGTGTTGTGTATCTAAGCTACAACACAGGTTATTCAAATAGCCGCAACAACAGATAATTGTGCTATGTTTTTTTATATTTTTTATGGCTGTTTAATCCATTAACTGCCATTATTTCTATTTGGGATTTTGTATACTCTATTCAGCATCAAAAATATATTTGGTATTCTTGGCAATTTAATTCCATTGTGTGTGTGTATATATATATTTAATATATATCAGTTAATACTGTGTGTATACTATGCTTCATTTCTTTACAACAAGCTAACAAATTTGAAATTTTTTTGTAAATTGAATGGAACAGATTTGTCATATTTGTAGCATTCAATTTTTTTGTTATAATTAAATACCATGGATAAAGCTGTAGTTTAGAAATTATAGTATGTTACTTACTTAGTCTTTTTTTTTATTATTGAAAGGATTTTATCAGTAACTTTTAATGATATTCTTATTTTGAATATTATTATTCGCATTTTTATGCATTCATATAACTTATCAGACCAAAAATTTCAAAGTAAAATTTGGCTGTTAATAATTTAATAGTGGATGGTACATATAGCATTGGGAAAACAACAGCAAAGAGGTATGGTACTTTTGCAATTTATTATATACTTATTGCTTGTTGAATTAATGATTGTTTGATTCAATGACTGATTGTGTTATGCATTACTGTTTGTTGAATTTTTGTGGGATGCATTAATCATTGTCTGTAATTAATATTAGTCATGGCACACGTTGTGCTGGAGAAGTTGCAGCAAAGAGAGATAATGGAGTCTGTGGAGTTGGTGTTGCATATGAATCAAAAGTTGCAGGTGATTTTCCCTTTAGTGATATCATAAAATGTTATCTTTTTATATATATCTATTGAACTATACTTGTTTATCAATATAGAATTTTATATTTATATTTTCACCTAATTTCTGAAAATGTATCTTTTATGCATGATTACATTTTTTATTATTGTACACTTTTTAAATATTTTAAGAATTATAATTATCAATTGATTTGATTCTATATAAATAATGACATTGGGTAGTGAAATTAAAAATTAATTTAAAAATATATATAATAAAGAATTATAGATTAAAGAATAGAAAGTAATTAGTATTTTTGAAAATTACATTTTATTGTGCATGTTTTTTTTCTGTCAAAAACTGTTTTTATTCCAATTTAATCTGTTACAGCCACAATAAATTATAAGCCATTAAAATATATATTTTGAAAATGTAATTTGTAACTCTTAATATCTGAGGAATTATAGAATTAAACAACAGCTTAAAACT
Organism: Argiope trifasciata; assembly: GCA_026543055.1. Lineage (NCBI taxonomy): Eukaryota > Metazoa > Arthropoda > Arachnida > Araneae > Araneidae > Argiope > Argiope trifasciata. The sequence goes on along the minus strand of JAPMOQ010059119.1, from coordinate 49,405 downwards.
GGCAATTCGAGTAATAGTTTCATTTACTTTTTTCAATTCTCTAATGGAGAATTTTAAATTGTGAATATTGATTTAATAACATATAAAATGACAAACTGCTAATTCTTTATGCTTTTGGATATCCAGTCGTACATAATATTCTGAAAATCAGATTTATTATTTCAGCATTTAATAATAAGAAATTAGGAAAAAGAAATGGTAATAATTGATAACATTTTAAGTTTTATTAATATTAAATTTTAAAATGTGAACTCCATTTCAGTGGTATGTAAAATGGTAATTATTAATTCTTTATAATTTAGGAATACAGTCATGCATATTAGTTTTGCTTGATGTTTCTAGGGATACGAATGTTAGACCAACCCTATATGACAGATCTGATTGAAGCCAATTCCATGGGACATGAGCCAAACTTAATTGACATTTATAGTGCCAGCTGGGGACCTACGGATGACGGGAAAACAGTTGATGGGCCCCGAAATGCAACTATGAGGGCCATTGTACAAGGTGTAAATGAAGTAATTTTCCTAATTTCTCAATATATAAAATAGATTTCATAAAAGCAGTCTTTTATTTAACTATTTCTAATCATCGGTTTCTTAAAATAAAATTAGAGCACCTGCTACATAATTGCATTGCTGGAAATAATTATTCATACCAATTTCTTGACATGTAATTGGTAGTTTTTATTTCGTGACAGCAATGGTTTTCAGTAATTTTGCTTAATTTTTGTACTAGTGAGATTTGATGTAAATGTGAGATTTATGATGTAAATGAGTAAAAATTTCGTGTGAGATTGTTTTGTAAATGATTTTTTGACTTCCAAATTACAGAACTTATTGTATTAATGCAATATTTAAAATGTCTTTACATTTAGGAATATATTTTGTAAGAAAGAGTGCCTTACTACAGCTGTGCATTTATTATGCTTTTTTCCATTTCTACATTTACACTCTCTCTATGTATATATATATTTATCTGTATAGTTTGCTCAAGTTCTTAATCTTTTATGAAATTCTTTTTATTCGTCCGCTTAAGTTCAAATACATTTTTTAGAACTTGTAGCATAAGACATTTGATGTTAATACTTAAGTATTAATTAAATAAATAAATTTTTCCAGTCATTTTTATTTTGTCGCCAAATGGTCGCCACATTTATTGCTAAGCTTTAAGATTATTGACATGACATCCAATCATAAATAATGTAAGAAAATAAGTAGGAATTGAATATTTTTTAATTATTATATTAAACACTATGAATATTAAACACTACTTGTTTATATTTATTATTAATGTTGGTAACTGCAAAATCAATGACAAAATGATTACAAGCACTTCCACATCAATATTTGGAACAACAACTTCTAATTTGTAATTTTAGGAAAAGATTAAATATAGTTTCAATTTAGATGAGCATATAAAACTCTAATATCAGATTTCATATGAAATTTGTTGGATCAAATTTACTATTAATATATAAGCTATATATGGAGGAAGGATGGATTTCATGGGATTACTTTGCTCTTGTCTTGCTATTTTTGAACTGTTTTCAGTATTTTTCTGTTATTTTAATAGTTTGAGAAATCTCCAGAAATTTTACAGTCGTAACAAATCTTAGTTGTCGAGATTTGAAGCAGGAAATACTTTTGAAAAAATCTTTAATCCACCAAATTTCCAGTAGTGCAGTGAATCCTTGATCTTTGCATAAATGGGAAATTAATATAGATACTTCCATTGCAACTCTAGGTATTCCCCATAGTTAAGAATGGCTGTGCCTTTTACTGGTATTTGGAGCAGCTGGGTATGAGAATGCAATTTTGCAAAGAAAAAACTATTTATTGTTCTTGTGATAGTATGTGCAATGAGGAATCCATTGTGCAGTATCAGGGGGACATTAACAATCTGTAATAGTTATTCCTTTTGAAAAGCAACTTCTTAATGTTACTGGCAGAAGGGGCTTCCCAAATTTGGAAACTGTGCACCATTACATATCTTATAATTGATTTAGAAAACAGAAATGTGTGTAAAATATTGCTTAGACATGAGATACTCACTTTGCACTTGTAACAGCTCAACTCTTGATTGTTTTTAAAAGCTTGGAACTGTCATTATTGTCTTCGTTTCTCAGTTTTGAGTAAACAAGAATTTGAATTGCATTTATGTTTATAAGTCATTTATTACATTTGAGTCTTATTGAAAGTTGAGCAATTGAGCTACT
>JAPMOQ010059119.1:25007-46589 GCA_026543055.1 Argiope trifasciata | reverse complement strand
TTCATTATTGAAGTAGTAAAGCAGAGGGGGCCCCAAATTGAAAAATATCATAGACAAGTTCTATGCATGGTTCTTCATTATTGAAGTAGTATAGCAGATGGGGCCCCAAAGAAGTTTTTACCCCAGAACCCCACTAGGCTAATTCAGGCCCTATCAATGAGCTAGAATTGTAAATGGGTCACATAATGTAAAGAGGCAGTGATTGTAATCATATTTTTACATTGTGTTACAACACTGATGATAAATGCAAAAATTACTGGTTGAAAATGCTTAGTTTTGAAAATTTAATGGATATAAATATTTAAGAGACAGAATGCATAGTGTCATGAAAATTCCTTAAAAAGTGCCTAAATTTGAAGATAATCTTTAAGCACCTGAAAATGTGCTTAATTTCCTCAAGAAGTGCAAAAAAGATATTTTTTGTTTTACCATTAGATATTCCTTTTCTTTCAGCACTTAATGCACTAAATAAATAACAGTCATAAATATTTGTTTGCTGGATATAGCAAGAAAAGAAAAATGATGAAAGGGAAGCATTTGGTGAAAAGGTCAAAGAGTTTTAATCCATGTTAAGATAATGGTTAATAAACATGTCGCTCAGTTTTTTTGACATTGGATACTGTATTGAAATATTGGATTGGTTATTCCAAAAGTGATCAGTACAAAATATTCCGAATTAATTACAACACAAAAAATGTTTAAACTTCTTTTATGTGTAGTGTTTTAAATAGTTCTCTTATCAAAGGTGACTGAAATATTTGGTAATGATAGTTTTTTCATTTTTATTATCCTTTTTCTGTTTTTGTCAAAACCAAAAAGACATAATTTGTTTTACAACAGAAGTCATTGAGCAAATATTATGAAAACACAGTAATAAATATTCAAATTTAAAAAATGCACATTTACAATTAAGATTTAAAAAATTTCAATAAAAATGAAGCATTATAATAAGACAAAAAATAACCTTGGATTGGAAAATATGCAGGTTTACATATGTGTGCATGTACAAAGGTGCTTAATTTTTGCATCACTTTGTCACTACGCTCCTTGAGGGAACAAACTTCACCGTATAAGGGGTTTAATGATTAATCTGGGGATGAAATCCTGTTGTTGTATTCTGAAATTATAAAAACATAGCTATGAGCGTGAAATTTTAATTATTTGTGTTACAGTTTTATAAGCTTGAGAAATAAACCATCAGGCCGAATTTTATCAAAGTGTTTGGCTTTGCCTTGTGCATCTGTGGTTTCACATGTCAAAAAACCATCATGAATCATTTCTGTAGCACAAATTATATGAGAATTCATTGAAAGATTTTGCCTAGTTCCAAAAGGTTGAAATATTATGATATTATTATTGCTGAGTAATTGGTTCAAATATTTGAAATGCATAAAAACACTCATTTTTCTAATTAGTGAAGTGGAACAAACATTTTGAGGTAAAATAGAATTAAAGTTTGGTTCCAGTTACTCCAAAACTAAAATTATTGCTCTTACTTAATTTTTTTATTAGTTGCATGAAAAGTTGGAATACTTGAAAAAGTATTTTTAAATTAAAAAATAGGTGATGTATTAAGAATAACATTTTCATTTATTTTGAATAATTTATCTGTATTTTTCTTGAGGGTCGACGAGGACTCGGTAATATCTATGTCTGGGCTTCTGGTGACGGCGGCGCCGATGACGATTGCAATTGTGACGGTTATGCAGCCAGCATGTGGACGATTTCTATCAACTCTGCTATCAACAATGGAGAAAATGCTCATTACGATGAATCGTGCTCTTCAACACTTGCATCAACGTTTAGTAATGGAGCTAAAGATCCACACACTGGAGTGGTATGTTTTTACACAATTCTATTTATTTTATATTTGTAAAACTGATACAAATAAGTTTTTTTTAAATTTTTTTAGTTGATTTTTAATTTTTTCTGAGAGATTTATATAGAATTGTGTGTTTTCTGTAAAATACAATGATTTGATATTTTTAAAATTGAATTAGATTTTGTTATTATGTAAGCAAGTAGTACCTGGTTGTGATTTCATTAAAATTAGATATAGTAATGATATATTTTTGTATAATTACTATATATATTAAGTCACAACCAGCAATTATATATATTTAATTAACTATAGAAACACTAAAACTTACAAGGTAGATAAAATTTTTATTTCCAAAACTTACTAAATATTTACTACTATACTTTTTAAACTAATAAAAGTGCATTTTTACAAATTGTTATATTAAATTTGTTTAATTTTTTGTTTCATAATTGTAATGATAAAATTTTTTAGTCAAATTTTCAGTTACAGTTAATTTGCTAGAATTTTGAAACTCGTAAAATAAATGTTTACACATTTTTTGAATTGTAATATTTTCTAAATTAAATTATTTGTCTATCAGTTTAAATTAAGTTTTATTTTCTACTTACATAACACATATATCTACAGAAAATTGACATTTTTTTAATTGAAAATCTTTTATGAATTTTTCTAGATGTTTAATGATTAAATTAAAAATTTTAATGTGGTTCAACTTAAATTTTATAATTTTGCTGTTATAAAATATATCATGTGAATTTTACTTTCCAAAATACATTGTGACATATTTGTTATATGCTTGGTTTTTGAGTATTACTTTGTCTGAAACCATGGGAAGCTTTTTAGCACCTTATTTATGAGTCTTTAAATCACCTCCAATTAGGACTGCTAATAATTACAGAAGCAATAAAAAAATTACTTCAAGAAAACACTTTTATCTTATAATGTGCTTTTAACAAACAAATAAATTAATTATTATTTTAAGATGATAATATGCCAATACCTAATTGTAGAAAGAAGACAGGTTTATTTATTTGTAAATTTTTCATTGAAACTAAAACCTAGTTGTATCTTATTTTCTTCATCTCAATTGATTCATTATATATTCTAACATTTTATTAAAAGTATGCTTTAAACAGAAGCCTTTTCATTATAGAACAGTAAACTCAATCCTTGTGCTTTGATCTTCAAAATAAAAAATTAAATATTTATAGTGATCATAACGATTATTTGAATTTCAGTAGAGCAATGAAAATATTGTTTTAAAATATGCTTTTAAAAAATCTCAGATTTAGTTTCAATTAAAATGAAGCAAAAAAAGATTATGGATGCTAAATTGGTATCATTGGAAAGATAATTTGAACATTTTAAGTTGATATAAATTTGTTTCCAACTATATTTTCAAATTTTTACTTTTATAATTAATTAAAATTTCAAGAAAAATTGTTTCAAGCTGAACATTTCCACCATAAAAATTATAGCTGGGGCAAATTTGTAAGCATAAAGTCTAATGATTTGTTCTGTTCAGCTTTAACACTGCCACACATTTACTTTTATTAATTGTAAAAATTTTGATGTAAAGATTGAATATTTGTACTAAGAAAATTTATGAAATAAAACAAGTGAATATACTTCTTTAATAATTAAATTGTTAAATCTGACCATGTATCAATTTTCATTATCTTGTAATAGAACTAATGGAAGCTAGCTTGCAAAAACCGAGGTTGAAAAGTAATTGGCTTGTAAATTGTTGGGCATTAATCAGAGATCAAGTTACTTTTTTTTTAACTTCTCAATCATTTTATTTACTGGATATTTACTGGCTCAAATTCATTGCTACAATTCTCATGGACTCCAGTTTATTCAATTTAGTAAAATGGCCTTGCTTACTGTCTCTTTATTTAAATTTCTTGCTTTTTTTATTTCACACATTCATGGATGTGAATGCTATTGCATTCATTTTTGCTGTGATATGGAAAGATATGAATGTTGTTATTTAAATTAATAAGTTGCATTATCATGCATCCAAACTTATATAGCCTTAAATTCTTTCAAATTATCATGCATGTTATCGATTAATCTAGTTTTTTCATTTTGATTTCCCTTTATATTTTTATTTATTTATTTATTATTAAAAATTTGATGGCATTTTAAATAAATTAATAATGCAACATTTTGATGAATGCTATTTAACATCTATATTCTGCAGATTTATCTTTTTTGTGCTCCAGAAATTATATACTTTTTTTTGTCCTATTATTACTGCAGATACTGTTATGGGCAGAAAATTGTCAAAACACTCCACTCAAAAATTTTGAGAGTGAAAACCACAACCCAGTATTCTCGACAGTGATCGAATAAATCACTCACACCTCCTCCTGATTTAATCCTCACACATCTGAAAAAGTTCACCTTAGAAAATTTCAATTTTACAAATGAATTTAACTTGTTTATATGTCTTTAAAAAGTGGAACAAGCCTTTATTTTTCTATATATATATTCTTATTACAAGGTTTCATTAAATACTGTGGGTTGTTGTATGAAAACACTTTGCTTTTTGTGGAGGTTGATGTTAAAAGTTTTTTTACACTCCCCAAACTATGAGTTAGTAAAATTTTTCTTTTATATTCATTTCTGCATACACAAAGGTTTTGCATTTTTATCTACATAATTAGTAGAGATTTCTTATTTTTTAAATTAAGAGGTGTTAGTTTCAAATTTAGAGGAAAACCTTTATTTCTGAAAGACAAATTGATACAATGCAGAAAGACTATCATATATAAATGTCATTATTAAAAAGAAAAGAAATTTGTGATTTATGTATAAAGCACTTTGGCTGGCAAGTGTAAACTCTATTTTATAAAGAAGAGAAAAGAAATTTGAGAAATTGAACCATTAAAATATTTCAGAAAAGTGCTGGAAAATGTAATTAAATAAAACTTTTTGCTCCTAGCACTTGTGTTTTTTTAAAAGAATGAAATATTTTAGAAACAAGAAACATTTAGACTTGTCGTTGATATAATTTTATATGTAATTGTGATACCAGCCTAATAGTAGAAGAATACAAAGATTGTTCTTTAAATCCATCTAGAAAATGTGTTTACAAAATGCTATTTTAAACTAGAGGATCCTTATTTTCCTGAACAGAAATGGAAAAGATGATTGTTAGTTTCTGCATCATATTGTACATATAACACAAAAACTAACATTTTTGCATAATTTTTCTTGTCATCTTCATGTTAATGTATGAACAATCAGTTCAGAGCTCAACACACCAAATCTGCTAATATACAAAATATGCAATAATTGGCTCGTATACCATATCCACAAAGACCACAGATTAATACTATTGCTTCATTGTAATACAGATAATATTAGAACAGGAATTAGTCTGGTTTGAAATTTTCTTTGAATGTGTATTTTTTTTTCTTTGGGCAGCTCCATTCTGTTCTGAAAGATTTACAGATGTATTGCCCATTAGTTTTGATTGCCTGAACTATTTTGGGGCTTTGTAAATCTTTGGTGACAAATTCAGAAAGCTTTTTTTATGTCAAAAATGATTATCACATTTGCGCTGTGTTTTTTAAGATGTTGAAAGTTTTCTAAAGTTTTTGAGCAAATTTTCGAGCATTAGATAATTTAATGGGCTGCCTAGCCATCTTTTAAAAAATGAATAACAGTTAAAGAATGTTTTTTTTTTTATATCTGTCCTTTTTTAGTCTCTGGTAGCACATATATTATCTTTGAAGATTACATTAAAAAATTAACTCAAATACCTTTCAGAGATATGAAACTTTGTATCCTTATTACTGAATACAGGAAAGTCTTTTATTCATTTTTGCTGTTGTAACCAAATGAAAGATCCTTCTTATTCTCCCATTACAGAAGGCGAAATATTTTCAGACATTTGTATGCCTTATTTGATCAAGTTTTTTAGCTGGAAGTTTATGTTTAATTAGTCACCTTCGGCAACCGGCTTGCTCGGCAGAAATAATTATCTTTAAAATATTCAATCAAAAACTTAGGTGCCTTGCTGTTCTTTATAACATATTGAGTCAAATACATTTTAACTTAAAATTCCGATAGTCATATAACTCTTATTATTATAGAATCCTTACAATAATTTATTTATTGTATAATATATCTCTCTGATTTGTTATCAGAATTATGGAATTATGTGGAAAATATCACATTTTATATTTATTCCATAACATTATGCTTCTCTTAAAACACCTGCTGAACGTCACACTTTTCTTGTTCAATTTGCAGTCAGAGTTCATTTAATCATTCAGTTTGAGTTTTGGTGGAACTGAAGCCATTGCATTGATACATTCTTGCAAGTTACATTCTATTATTATTTTGCACTAAGTAAATTGTTAAAAAAAAGGTTTATAATATTTTTTTTAAAAAAATCATTAAAAATAGAAACTTAATTTATCAATTAAAAAAATAATTTTTAAGATGATATAAAAAACTCTTTTGTGCTGCAGTATTTTAGGAAGTTATTGCAGAAAAATTCCAAATGTTTACTTAATTTTTAATTAATTAAAATTATAATTTCAAACATCTTATCAAAAAATCATTATATTATCAAAATTATACCATTAAAAGGACATCTAATATATTTAATGTATCTGTGAATCTAATTTTTTTGATTTTTTTTTTCTAAATTGATGAATAAAAAGCTAATGATTACCAAATAATAATATAATGTATTAATTAATGTATCTTATTAAAGATTATTCAAGTATGTAAATCTTATAATATTTATGTAATCTGGGTGAAATGATTTGTATTGATAGGGTTGTTGTAAATAACTATCAAAATGTCACATTTTATATCAAAGTCATTCACCAGTTTGTTTTTGTGGATGATTAAAATTGCTCTTACATGCTAATTTTGAGGGGAATGAGATATGAATTCCAAATTTTTCCTTACTCTACTCTTTATTTTATATTTCTATTCAAATCTAATATTGCCTTTGGATAGAATGAGCTGTTATAATATTATTTAAGTCTCAGCCTCGATTTCTGGGCGCCGGGAAAGCCGCTCTGTCTGAACATGTCTGAAGGGGATTTCCTTATTCATGAATGAGCATTTTCCACCTTTTTATGGATATCACTGCGATCTTTGCCTCTTAAAGGCGTCAGTCGATGCTCAGCCAGCCACATGGTATCAAACTGGTAGTCTTTTTGCATGTATAACAATATAAATGTTCAGAACACTGTTTTAATTCTTAATCATGGTAGGGCCTTTTTGATCATGGATCATTAGAATGTACATTTGTACATGGTAAATTGTGGAGCTTGAGAAAATATGTTTGATCATGAGAAAAATGTATTATTTCATCAATTTTTCTTATCCCAGCACAGATCTATATGGAAAATGTACATACGAAAAAAAAAAATGCATTCTTTTGTTATTATTTCTTAGGCCACTTCAGGTCTGTATGGAAAATGTACACACGAAAAAAATGTATTTTTTCTTAGGCCACCTCAGATCTGTATGGAAAATGTACACATGAGAAAAATATATTATTTCAATAAAAATAATATATAAATATAATTAAAATGTATAATTTTTCTTAGGCCCCTACAGATCTTATATGGAAAATGCACGCATGAGAAAAATGCATTCTTTCACTATTCTTTCTTAGGCAACCACAGATCTATACGGAAAATGCACACATGAGAAAAATGTATTATTTCATTATTTCTTAATCCATTACAGATCTATATGGAAAATGTAAACATAAGAACAATGTATTCTTTCTTAGGCCACCACAGATCTGTATGGAAAATGTACAAAAACTCACTCTGGAACATCGGCAGCAGCACCGGAAGCCGCAGGGGTGTTTGCGCTCGCTTTGGACGCAAAGTGAGTAGAGATTGCGTTGTTTCATTTATATCATGGACATTAAAATGATTCTTGTGGCTTTGAATATTATAAGCCCATACAGTAAAAGCTCTTTATTCGCGGGGTATATGTTCCATAAATAGGCCGCGAATACAGAAACCGTGAACACGGAAGGGTCATTTATACGGGATTGTAGGGGATACGTTCCTAGGTGACAAAATTTTAAAGAAACAACTACATAAAAAGATCCATTTCATTGAAGTTTAAAACATTTTGATTCATTTACTTAAGGCTTGGGCAGTGGTTTGAAGGATTTTGTCATTTTCTCTTGATAGGCATTTTCTTCCATTCAGACTGATACGCAGCAGTCGCATTAGCCATTTGCCTCTGTAAAATAAGACTTCGTTCCATAGACGGATCAATGTTCATAAATAAATCGCTAAGTCCATTTGCCATGCACCAAGAATTTTCAAATGAAATGTCACGTTTTCAGTGCTTGTGGAAGCCTCTTCTTCAATGGGCTGTGAATGGAACATTTCCTCCAAGTCGGTTTCAGTCAGATCTTCATCTTGCGATTCAAGCCATTCCTGAATGTCACTTGATTCTATCTGTTCGAACCCATCTCGTCCTATTCCATTCGCGATTTCGGCTATGTTTGCAGCGAGCATTTAACAAGATACTTTAGGCAAAGTTGTAATAGGATCTATTTTCCTTTTTTTATTTGACGGCATTTGCAAAGGATATTGGGCTGGAATCCTTTTATTATTGTGTATGTACTCATTAGATCCGCGAGTAAAGAAATGTTTAGCCGCGCATATAGGAATGGGGTCGCATTTTTTTAATCCGCGAAGAGTGAAAACGCGAATGAAGGAAGCGCGAATAAGGAGCTTTTACTGTATTTGCAGTCCATGACTTTTTTAAAACGTTTTTTATTTTTACCACTTCCTTTACACATTTTTTTGAAAAAAAAAAATTGCAAAAAATCATCATATTTTTTTTTATCAAACGCAAAGAAACGAAGCAAAAAAATATCTAGGTTTTCAGTCGATTTTTTATGTGTATAAAAGCGTTAAGTTTTGATATTAGTGTACTATTCCGAGTTATCGCGGACGAATGAAAAAAAGTGAAATATTAATCCTTGTTTGATATTATTTGGAACAAGGGACTACACAAAAGGATACTCGACATTCTGTACGCTGGTATCTGGTCTCTTTATCTCTGGAATCTTTTTTACTGGAGCACAGAGTACACTGTCTCGTTAGATTTGATTTTTTTTTTTTAATAGCGAGAATCCTTATCTTCATTATAAATTTTTGTAAAATCATTGTTTTCATTATCTTGCATCATCGCCAATATTTTACTTTTTCTTTCAACATAAAAATTTATATTCATTAAAATTGCATACATTTTATCATGCATAATTAATCCACAAGCAGACGTGTTCTACACAAGAGGGAAAACATTAGAAGACAGTGAGCAAATATTATAAAAATACAGAAATAAATATTTAAATTTTATAAACTGCTCATTTAAAAATTCAATGAAAATGATGCATTATAATAAAACAGAAAATAACCAGGAATTAGAAAAAACGCAGGTTTGCGCATGCGTGTGGTCATATCTTAATAAGTCAGTAACAGCAACTAAACATTGGTAATCACTTTTTGTCCACGAAATATGTGAACGCTGCTGCGTAAGGTCGCGAGTTCGATTCTTGGCGGAATTCAATCGCCAGTTCCTGGCAACACTATCGCCACAGTAGTAGGGATACTGTCCTACCATCACAAGAAAAACCAGACGAGTCTAAGTAAGGAGGGAAATAGACATTAAAGCAGGCCACAACATTTGGCTGACGAAGCGCGCTTCATTAGGCGAGACATTCACTTCGCTTGTGTTTGTACAAATGCATTAATGCGACAATTAAAAATTTAACTGTAGATAAATTCCTTCTTAAGTAAGCTTTAATGTAACGCATTGGAAAGCCTTCAACGATATTTCTTCAGTTGCTTTTGTATTGATTAAGACCTGAGGCTGCCGTCAATTCAATAAAAACCATCGGATAATAACAAAATAGTTTGATGTTTTCTTGAAAATTCATGTGTCCTCAATCTTAATGTTGCAACTTAATAAATCAAAACATAACTCAAAATTATTTAGCTGGCATCTATTACTAACTGAATATATAAGTGAAATAATTTTACTCAAAAATCCTGATATAATTTAGTTGATCGAAACAAATTAGCACCGTCAGATATTTATAATTTTTTTTTAAATTAAATAACAATTACTTGTTCTTTTTTGAAGTCATTGTAAACATGGATCGAAGTACAAAGCAAAATGAGACTTCTAACCGACGATTCTTCTATAATGATACTTTCTAACCTGTTCTTTTGGCGTCAAAAGAAATACTGCCCTTGCTTTCACCCCCAAAATGTAATAGAACATCCCGTTATCAAGCTGACTTTTAGGGTTACTAGGTAGGGTTAGGGTTACTAGGTGACTTTTAGGGTTTTTCTCCTGATGGTAAGACAGTATATCTATACTCAAAACTTTAGGGGTTATATCTCAATTTTTTTCGGGATTTGAAGCCCCGTATACAGGCCCTTCTTTTCCGCTCCTAGTCCCAGCCTGACCTGGAGAGACGTCCAGCATCTGACCGTGCTCACCTCGAAGCGGAACTCCCTGTACGACAGCAAGGGCCGCTTCCACTGGAACATGAACGGGGTGGGGCTGGAGTTCAACCACCTGTTCGGATTCGGCGTGCTGGACGCCGGGGCCATGGTGGCCCTGGCCAAGATCTGGAAGACGGTACCGGCCAGGTATCACTGCGAGGCCGGGACGGTCAAGACGCCGCAGTAAGTAGGACGCACTCGTCCGTCAACAGGCACATCCAAGCCTGATGACTGACGTTAGTGTTTTGTAATTTTTTTTCATGCGAACTTTCTAACTAAGGCGTGTTGAGTCTGGTAATAACAGTTTTCAGGAATGCGATATCTATATTGTGACGGATTTTTCCTATCATCCATCCGTCGAGTTCGTTTTCCTTGTATAGTGGGTGTGAATGGTGTTAGAGATGAGATGAACACACAATGATCGGTCCTTTAAGGCCTTATCACACGGTAAATATCGTCTGCACTTTCCGTCAGATATTTTCTGTTTCTACCCTCAGAACAGGTCAAGCAAGTTTTTCTTCATCGACCACTTTTTCTAACCAGCTAGAAAATGCCGACGATAGTGATGAAAATATGGTCCGTAAGCGAAATTCAACCAATCATGTAAAACTTTGAAGTGACGTCATTTTCTGCTGACAGAAAGTGCCGACGATATTTTGCCGTGTGATAAGGCTTTTAGTATAAGCACAACACAGGCATTTATTTACAACCGAGACGAACACACAGCAGCACACAATAACGACAATAGCTCACCAGTAGTAACACTGTCCGCAGCACTGGCTACAGTAATCGACGCTGCTTCCTCAACAGGCACACAGCTCCGTTCAACACTCGCTTGTCTTCTCCTCTGGAGGACTCGTTATCTGACGCCGATTCCGACTACTCTGCTGACAGCTTCAACTTCAACTTCAATAAGATCGTTCACGGAGCACCTAGCCTCTGAGATTGAGGCATGATCTCCGGTAAATGACAAAAAATAATTAGAACCTGACTGTCATTAACAAACGTGATCTTCTTCGATGGAATAAGAAGAAATGAGAATAGAAAAAGCCAGAGTACATTCCTGGTGCAGAACCAGTCTGGAGTGGACGGGGGAGCCAATGGTAGAGCAAGATCAGGAGGTCGAGCTGTGAGGGCCAATCAGAAGGCGTTTACTCGCTGCAATGTGTAGAGGACTATTCGATGAGGGCATTCAAAATGATAAGTTTCTTCTTTTCTGGGTCTTTAGTTTCTCTTGCTAATTTAGCTGCTTTAATTAATCCTGGGAATTCGTTAAGTATTTTTCTTATTTCTTTCAGTGCTTCCATTATTTCTTTGATGTCCGTCAATTCTGTATAGTTATGGGTGGTTGAAGTTGGGTGGAATCCTGGTCTTTGGTATGGCTGTTGCGGGATCGGGACTTCTCTTTGCGTTATTCCGGGCTGGTTTTCAAACTTTCTCTGCTCTGGTTTCTTGGTTATTTCAGCGTAGGAGGGACGACCCTGTCTGTATGTCAGTTTGGGATATTTCTTGCATCCTTTCCAGGCAGCTAAGTGACCTTCCTCATGGCAATTGATGCATCTTGGTGCTTGTATTCTTTCTTTAATCTCGCACTCTCTCGTCTGGTGGCTACCTCCACATTTAATACACTTGGGAGTCATTCGGCAGTTCTTGGCAGAGTGGAAGAACCCTGAACAGTTAAAACAAATAGTGGCTGTTGATTTCTTTCTGTATGGTTCAACTTTAATTTTTAGGTATAGTAGGCTATTTTCATTGAATATGTTGTTGGATTTTGAATTCTTCCTGATGTCGATTAAAAATATTGGATAGAGTGTCTTCTCTCTGTACTTTCTAAGTTGAGATATCCTGAGTACTTCATAGCTCCTTTCGTTAAGTGCAAGCTTAATTTCTTCTTTGTCGGAGTTGCCTGGGAGGCCTTTTACTATTACTTTCAATGGTCTGGATTCTTCACTTTCGGAGAGGAAGTAGTTTTCGCCTTCATCATCGAGGAATTTCATAATCTGTTGTCTTTGATCTTCTGTGCTGGGGTGGATAGAAATGATGTTATTTACAAGTCTGTTGACTGATTCAGGGAAATTTTTATGCAATTTTTGCAGGGTGATATTGTAGTGCTTGGTGAGTTTTAAGTTGATGCATGGGGTTCTATTTAGATTGATATTTTCTTCTTCACGTAGAGCGTCAAATTTGTTGCTCGTTTGCACTTCAAAATTGTTAGAATCGGGAACTAGATGTTTTGTGGCTTTTCTATTTGAAATGGTTTGGAAGTTTTCAGGGTTATTCCTTCTTTTGGTGCGGGTGGTTTCTTCATCTCTATTGGGGGAGTCGCCATGATTTTTCCTTTTAGTTTTCGGGGTTTCATCATATTCCACAGGGACATCGGGTTGAGTAAGGTGTACCGGGCAATTTGGTACTCTACATGAGCCAAGTACCTTGAGAAATGCGAGAATTTCGTTATTTTGTGCGTTGAGATCAGTGATCAGTGACTTTTTTATAAGTTTCAACGTACTCAGCCGTGCCTGTCCTTTTGTTGACTTCCAGTTGGGTCAATATTCCGTTGTATGCTCTGATTTTATCTTCATTTTCATTAAGCTGTAGTTCTTTATTTTGTAGGTCATTGCATATGTTCTGTAAATTATCAGGGTGGAATTGACAGCCAGGAACTGTGCAGGGATCATAATTTAATAAGTAGGATTCATTTGCTTTTATGGTATCGTCCGCTTGTTTTATCAATTGCCAATCCTCCACAGAGATTTCATTCTCATCAGTGTATTTACTGGTAATCTTTTCTTTAGCCAGAATAGCATCCATTATCCGGGACAACTCTTCTGACAGCTTGAAACGGTCGCCCTTATATAGTCCCAGGAGGCGTGGCTAGGAATGTCTCCACCCATCAGGGTGTATCTGGACGTATCTCGGTTCCTGATGGACGAATCGGGAGCATTCTTGATGTTCCGGGTACTTCCCATTTTATCGCCAAGCTCTGGGATCCTTTCTAAGAGCATCCCGTACAGAATCCTGTCAATCCTTCTTTCCAGTGAAGGAACCCATCACGCTGGGAAGCAGCATCACGGACTCGTCACATTCGTAACAATATAAATAAAAATGAGTGTTTGTCAGTATGTCTCATGCCTTCTTAAACCATTCGTCCGATGGCGATGAAACTGGATCAGCTTATTGCTTACACCTACGGGATGGTTATAGGAATAAAAGAATTACCTAAAATTAAAAAAAAAAACAATTCGAATCGCAACTTTATCTGTTTACCAAGGATTCACCACCAAATAACACGCCGAGAAGACAATGGATTCTGTAGAAATGCTAAATCCCTGTGAAAGGTTTATACTTTGTAGCTATACTGCGCAAATGTCACGCTTCTCACAGGTAACCACTTGATGACAGATGATGCGAGAACGTTTTGGGGTGACCAACCCTGAGGATTTTATATTTTCATTAAATGTTAGCGTTTTTTGCAGTAACTACCAAAAATATGGTGGTGCAAATAATGTTGCACCATCTTCATTTTCAAAAATTATCTTTTCAACTATATGCACGATTTAATGATGTAGATATATTTTGTATCTTTTATCCATTTTAAAAGAAACTATTTTAATCCCATTTTCTAAAATGAAACTTGAGAATTCTGAACGAGTCACGAAATACAGTCAATAGTTTCTTTCATTACCATAATAGTGATAGTATATAATTTATGCCTACCTGCCGGTTTCAGATAAGATAAATAGCGATCATCATAAAGACCGTAATTATCTCAAATAATCGAAAACTTTGTTAATAGAGACTGAATTTGAAATCCTAAATTCTTTTTTTTTACGAAGTTTCTCAAAAAATTCTAAGATTGCAAACACTGTTGTGCATTGACGTTTCCAGAAACTAAAATATTAATTGATAATTGAATTCATTGAAGCCAACTAATTTGTTCTTTCTGCTTCGCATTTTCTCAGTAGCACTTTTGGAAACAGCAGTCGACCACCACAAATCCTGTCAATACTGCTACGTTCAGTGGTGGCAGGGTGGTCAGCTGTATGCAAGAAGAAGAAGCACTTTTGGAATAATTTATGCTCCCAAACTCTCTTTTAAATAATGTTTTTTTTTCCCCAGGAATGTATTGAATTTGCTATCACTTCTGCTTTTGGCATTTCAGTCATTTTTTAATGCAAACCTAAATGCCCGTCTTATAGTCAACTAGCAGGTACCCGGCGCGTTGCTGCCGCAGAAGAAATAAATTTTTGAAATATCGCTTGGAATTTAAAACAAGTCTCTTGTTTAGTTAGGAATGACATCGTAAATGAATGCATTTATTGAATATTTACAAGAGAAGTGTAACGCATTTTTATTCTTTATTATTGTTATTGTGGGTGTGAGGAGTTTTAATGCATCAGTCCACTGGTTTAGATTATTCATTTATTGAATGATTGAAAAAAGATGATTTTTACAATTCATTGCGAATTGTAAAAAAGAATTCATTGCGATGTTATGGAGATTGACAGTAGATAGTTGCTCTTTTCCACATACGTGTGGCATTTGCAGACGAATTCTTCGACCCAAGAATTCCAGTTTCGGCCCTTTGAAGAGGATCCTGTCTCAACGGTCGCGACCCTTCTCGGCGAACGACCGTCTAACCTCTTGGTCTCCTCTCTGACACCGGAAGAAGTGCTGAGCGCCCTCTCGTGGAATTAATTTACCGCGTTATTATTCAAGAGCTTTTTAAATAGATAAGATTTTTTTAGTTTTTCCGTCTTCAGAAGAAACATGTTTCTTCCTCGACTCGCAATATCCAGCATACAACTGGTTATGTTGTGTCTCCTTAGCGAGTTCATTTGAATATATTCCTTAGTTAATAGATTCAAAAATAATTTTTATATGTTACATAATTGTACTATGCCTATGACCATCCCGCAAGTAATAAGCATTCATCGCAAGCCGACGGCAGAGACATAAGACAAACATTCATTTTTATTTATATAGATTATTGGAGACATGTTTCATCGTATCGTTAATTCCATCTGTGCAGATATTAACGCATTCTATGTTTGCATTAAATGTAAACGACATTCTAATGCACAACTTCGCAGCAAAACAAATTTGATTAAAAGTTTAACGCTTTCTTATGAGACTTGACTTTACCTACAGGGTGTTTCAAAAAGACGTGGACAAAATACAAATAGCAATCGCATAGCAACAGAGGGTCGCAAACGCCAGTAGAAGGCGTTAGAGCCACTAGAGGGCGTTGCGATGCAAACACGAACTGAGCAAATATTCTAGGCTGGAATTGTAGGAGACTACTTACTTGTTTCGTACATCACGCCAGACAGACTTAACGGTTGCGAGGGGATCTGACAGAATTGCCGAAGGATGCTCCGATGCCTATTCGATCTCGACACGACGGAGCTCCAGCACAGACGTCAGACAAATTTTCCTGGACCCATCGTATGGCCACCACGATCACCAGACCTGTCTCCCTTGGATTTTTTTTCTTTAGGGGATTTTTAAAAGGATGTTTGTATGAAACACCTGTTGCAACGCCCGAAGACTCGATAGGACGAATGGTTGTGGCAACGGTGTGCGTCCGGCATCTTCGAGAAGGGTGCGCCGTTCCATGCAACGCAAACACCAGGTGTGTCTCGATGCACTTTGATCGTCTTCTATGGGCTCAACATTTGGCGTTCGTGAGTCGCATGCGAGTGAGTCATTATCCATAAAGTGATCTGCAATAGTTTCGTTTCTCCTCTTCGTATTACGTATTGTATCAGACGCCCTCTAGCGGCTCCGGATCGCAGTGGCAACCCTCTGCTCCAGTGCGAATTTTGATCCATGACGGATCTACTGTGTCACTTTGTCCGCGTGTTTTTGAAACACCCTGTATAGGCATCGTATTTAGTATGGATATTCTTCTGGCCATCTAAGTATCACATGAGGCAACTGTAGTGAGACATGGATTTAAGATGGATGGAGACCTAAAAGTCATTATAGACAAATCGATGCGAGAAGAATCTATTTGGTATGGAGACATACTTTCAGACTCCGTTTTATTACCTACTTGTTTTAAAACGTATTTTTCTTGTAACATTCTCCGTCCCCCTTTAGTGAAAAAATATTTCCGCCAGCAATGTTGCCTTTGTATTTGCTAGACACCTTGAGATGCTGCAGATGTCCTCCTTTCGGGACCCGAGGCATCTATATCTGAAAGAACGCACGTGGACATTCCTCGCCCAGAAGACAGTGATGGCGCTTAAGAGACAATGGAACATCCAGACATCTGGAGGCCGAATTTCCCTATTGTAAGCGAACCCCATGTTCCGGACTTTTCGGCGCGCCTTAATTACCATCCGACGACAGACTGACGCCCTTGGAAAGTGCCCTTTGCTGAATATGATTGGCCGGAAGAGAGGACCAGTAGCCACTGAATAAGAGGAGGGGTAGATTTTCGCTGAGATAAAATACGCAGAGTTTTTTGGAAAGGAGAGGTTTCTGGGAGTACTGGAGTACGCTGGAGTACGCCCACGAGTTCGGTAGATTTGGAAAAGAAAAAAACTTTTTCTGAGTATTGATGCTTGCATCAGCTGATAGTCTCGTGCTTGTTTCCAATCGGCTTAAACTGGCTGATGACTTAAATGAATAAAGACAATTCGTACAAAATCAGAGAATGTATCATTTGGAAATCAAGTTGCAGCTTTAGTTGGCTATAATTCGCCAAATGTCACAACCTTCTGCATTATTTTCTAGTAACTCTATTTTAATGTGTTGAAATGATTCCTGAATCAATCATCTTTATCCATTGAACAAACAATACAGTAAACTCTCGCTACAACGATACCCGATACAACAATAACTCCCTCTACAACAATAATGTTTTGTGGTCCCAGTGATTTTGTATATAAACTCATGTTAATCTCCCCTCAATATTGCGATATTCTCTAGAACAATAAACCTCTGTAAAACGATTTTTTCAATCTAAATTTCAGTATTATTTTCTCCCTTTATAACAATATTTTGATTTTCAAATGCTTTTTTTTTTTCGTTTTCTTTTCTTATTTTTTCCCTCTATTAAGACTCATTGTGGATATTCAACTTATCCCTGAATAAATAGCTATTGTTCAGATTTCAAAACAGATGAAGACACCCTTTAGGGAATTGGAGTGGGTGAGGGTGGTGAAGTGTATGTGTATGCCTAGTCTCATTTCATAGTAAGCTTTGGAATTCTGATAAGGTTTAAGGACATCTAGACCTGTCAGGTCACCTTGTCACAGAACAAGTGCCTTTTGTTAGAGGAACAGGGGGAGATGGAGGCGGGGTGTTGTTAAGTGACTTACTGAAAAGTGAGTTCAAAGGTTGTTTTATAGTCTTTAACGATTTTGAGTTATACACGAAACATTTGGTTTAAACTTTTCTTTCTTTCGAGCGATATTGTTCCCTAAAGGCCTTATCACACGGTGAAATGTCGCCAGCCCTTTTCCGTTTCTACCCTCAAAAACCGGTCAAGCAAGTTTCATAATCGCCAA
The DNA here is from genome assembly GCA_026543055.1 of Argiope trifasciata. NCBI lineage: Eukaryota > Metazoa > Arthropoda > Arachnida > Araneae > Araneidae > Argiope > Argiope trifasciata. The sequence goes on along the minus strand of JAPMOQ010059119.1, from coordinate 28,725 downwards.
CTTATTCGAACAAGTTCGAAAATGTTATCGAAAATATTGTCCGCGAACGAAATTCAACAAATTATGTGAAACTTTTAAGTGATGTCACACAAGTGACGTCACTTTCCTTGTCGTTTGCTGAGGGAAAGCGCCGAAAATATTTTGCCGTGTGATAAGGCCTTTAGATGGCTGGGCGAAAGCAACTATCTTTTCGAGATAAACTGAAAGTTATGAATGATATTGATGAGGGAATGAAGCAGATTGATGCGGCTAAGAAACATGGATTATCGCAATCTACAGTTGCAACTTTCCTAAAGAAGAGAAAGCAAATCGAAGATGCTGAATTCAAATTAAATGAACCCAGAGCGAAAACGACTGAAAGTTGCGACAAATGAAAACATTGATGCTGCTGTTTTAAAATGGTTTCAAGAGATGAGAGCAACAAATGTCTCAATAAATAGACCTTTATTATGTGCAAAAGCACGGAAATTTGCAGCAATGCTAGGGAACGAAACTTTCAAAGCTAGCAATGGTTGGTTAATGCGTTTTCGAGATCGTCATGGAATAGCTTTCCAAGAAGTTCACGGAGAGAAAAAGTCAGCCCCGATAAACGACGCAAATGAATGGCGGCAAAACAAGATGAAAGAAATCTTAGAAAAGTATGCTCCAGAAGACATTTATAATGCAGATGAAGCTGGGCTGTTTTTCCAACTCCTACCCGATCGAACATTGGCATTCAAGGGTGAAATGGGGGGAAGAAATCAAAGCAGAGACTGACTGTTCTTCTGTGTACAAATAGCACAGGAACGCACTGAATACAACCTCTCGTCATTGGTAAATCATTGAAGCCAAGGTGCTTTAAGAACGTGAAAAGTCTTCCCGTGGAGTATAAAGCAAATAAGAAGGCTTGGATGACGTCTAAATTTTTTTCCGAATGGTTACAGAAGTTAGACAATGAAATGAAGAAGAGAAAGAAAAAAATCGTTTTGTTGATTTATAACTGCGGTGCTCACACGTCATTTCGTGAGCTACAAAATATCGAAATCGCCTTTTTCCCTGAAAATTGCATTTCAATTTTACAGCCTCTTGATATGGGCATAATTAAGTGCTTCAAAGAATATTACAGAAAACGGTTGGTGGACTCCATACTTGTAAACTTTTAAAATAAAATAGAAGACCCTTTCAAAGCTGTAAATGTCAAGGAATCGTGTGGCAATATTGCTGGAAGTTGGTGGGAAGTAACGGAAAAAATCATTCGGAATTGCTGCAAAAAGGCCGGTCTTTGTGTTATGGAAGATAAGAAATCTGATAATGATGAAAATTCCATAGACAATGATCTCTCAGATGATCAAGAATGTGTTTTGCACATCAAAAAATCCGTATCCCGAGGAAACAAGCGGTAAAAAGTTTGGAATTAGTATAGAAGACTATTTAACAGCAGATGATGATCTTATGGTTTTCGCAGGAGATACTGATGAAGATATTCTCTCTGAAATTACTGATGAGATAGGAAACAATGATGAAGATGATGATGATATTGATGATGATGATAATACAAGTCCATCGCAGTCCTTATTGTCATCCCTGGAAGCTCTTCAATCTGTGAATTCCCTGCGGACATTTTTTTTCAAGCCTTCCGTCGACAAATGAAGAACATTTTCGTGCACTAGACTCAATGCATACAGTATTGGTGAACTTAACAGTGAAAAAAATGAATAAACAAACAAAAATATTGGATTATTGTCAATAAAAAGTGTTTTCTGGTATGTGAATATTTCTGTGCTTATTTTCTGAATTGATCTTATTTATTTTTTTAGTATTTAAACCACTATTATTAGTATTTTACAAATTAATTTCTTCAAAATATAGACTTAAAAGTAGTATGTTATGCACTTTAAACTAATAATAATAAAAAAAAACTCTTATTAAATGCTCAAAATATGTGGGCCCTCGATATAACAATATGCCTCTCTACAACAATATATTTATTTGGTCCCTAAAATATTGTTGTAACGAGGTTTCACTGTATTTTAACTTACTGAGTTCGTTTTTAACAAACGTTGCGCCGGTTAGACAATAAAACTGTGATTTCCAAGGGAAAGACGACAACAGCAGACGATTAATAATTTAAAAGCTATACAGTGAAAGCCGACTACAAATTAATATTACAACAACAGACGATAGATAATGGAGAAAATGTACCGTGAATAAGCCGGCTAAAAAATTAAATTACAGACTATAGATAATGGAAAAATTATACTGTGGAAGCCGACTCCAAAATAAAACCCCTTTAGCTGACGATAAATAATTCAAAAGCTACATTGTGAAAGTCGACTCTGAAATAAAACCCCATTAGCAGACGATAAATAATTCAAAAGCTATTCAGTGAAAGCCGATTCCAAAATAAAAAAAGGGATAGTTAGCCAATTTGTTGCCTACGCATTTTGAGATTTCAACAATTAGTGGCCTTCAAATCACTACAAAAACTTCAAGCCTGGTGGTGAGGTCTCGGCTTTGGAGCCGGAGGGTTTCGGGTTCGAGACTCGATTCCACCGAAGAATCGTCGAGTGAGGGGATCTCTCGCACGTTAAATCTGTCAGGCCAAACGTCCTCCCGCTGGTGTGGTGTCGTCTGACTGTGGTTCAAAATGATGAGGTCAGTCCCGAAATACCCTTAGTGTTGCTTTACAACTGGACTTCAATGTAACTGAACTAAAAACTTATAGTGATATCTTAATAAGACAGATAACATTTACGGGACTGAGCAATTGCTTTTGTCCAGTGGCTATGTCACTGGGCTGCAGACCCAAAGGTCCCGAGTTCTATTCCGAGCACATTTCACCTCCCACATTGGTGACCTCGAACAATGAACCTTCAACCTTCATGCAATTGATGTGGTGCCATCTACCCGCAACCAAAAGTCGTCAGACTCACTTGACCGAACCATTCACGCACTCTCGCCATAACGCTTGGCGTGACTAAAAAGCTCTCCTCTCGCCAAACAAAGATGGGTACGGCGCATTAAACACAACAGCTACACACAGCAACCTCTCACTCAGCAAACAACGCTTATCATTCGTCTAACTCACTGGAGGGTGAGTCTGTGGTGATATCTTAATAAGACAGATAACATCGACGGGACACGAGCAATTGCTTTTGTCCAGTGGCTATGTTATTGGGCTTCAAACCTAAAGGTCCCGAGTTCTATTCCGAGGACATTTCACCTTTCACAAACTCAAACCAAAACAACATCATGTCCCCACATGATAAAAAAAAGAAATGTTGTGTTGCGAGAATGTGAGTAATGCTTCTTTTCTCTCCCCCCCCCCCCTCCAGCCGCATCCTGACCAACGCCAGCACCCAGATCTACATCGACACAGACGCATGCGCGGGCTCGGAGACGGAGGTGAACTACCTGGAGCACGTGCAGGCCATCATCACCTTGAACGCGAGTCGGCGCGGAGACGTCACCCTCTTCCTCATATCGCCCATGGGCACGAGGTGAGTACCACGAGAAACGCCCGGAAGCGAGTAACGTCGTGGCCGTGGGTGGAGCTTTCAAATTATCATTGCCAAATTGCAGAGCCCGAGTGCAAGAAGTCTTTTTAGGGCTCTCAGTTTTTGTGAAGTGTGTGTGCAAATTAGCAATATAAAGAAAAACGAAACTAATTACGGAAACTGAAATAAAAACTTTTTCGGATTTGAATAAGACTAAAATTTAAAATTAAAAAAACTATGAT
>JAPMOQ010059119.1:2056-14643 GCA_026543055.1 Argiope trifasciata | reverse complement strand
GATTTCAAGTATACAGATTTTATTTTAGCTCCTCGCTAATAAAGATTCCAGCAAATAATATGATCAAAATGTAGTCTGCAATAAATTTTTATGATTTCAAGATTTCAAATATACATGCTTTGTTTTGTTTTCTTTTAGATCCTCGCGAATAAAGATTGCATTAAATAATATGATTGAAATGCAGTCTACAACAAATTTTTATGAATTCTAGATTTCAAATATACAGGTTTTGTTTTATTTTAGCTCCTCGCTAATAATGTTTGCAGCAAATATTACGATTGAAATGTAGTCTTCAATAAATTTTTATGAATTATAGATTTCAAGTATACAGGTTGTTTTTTTTAGCTCCTCGTTAATAAAGATTACAGCAAATAATATGATTGAAATGCAGTCTACAACAAATTTTTTATAAACTCTATATTTCATGTATACAGGTTTTATTTTATTTTAACTCCTCGCTAATAATGTTTGCAGCAAATAATATGATTGAAATGCAGTCTACAATAAATTTTGTATAAACTCAAGATTTCAAACATACAGGTTTTGTTGTATTTTATTTTAGCAGCTCTCTCACAAAGATTGCAACAAATAATATGATTGAAATGTAGTCTACAATAAATTATTATAAACTCTAGATTTCAAGTATACAATTTTTTTTTTTAAATTTTATCTTAGCTCCTCGCTAATAAAGATAGCATCAAATAATATGATTAAAATGTAATCTACAACAAATGTTTTATAATTTCTTGATTTCAAACGGACTGTTTTGTTTTATTTCAACACTTCGTTATTGGAGGTTGCAATAAATAAATAAAAAAAAGCATATAGTTTACAATGATTATTTTTATAAATTCTAGAACATTTTATTAATGTTTTACTTTATACAAACTTTTCACGAATAAAAACTGTTGTACATATGATCAAAATGCAGTTTGCAATGTGTGCGTGCGTTTGAATTGTGAACCAAGTTATACACACGCATTTGTCTTACAATGTGTGAGTTAGTGGCATATAATAATCTTGTAATCAATTTGGCCTCATTGGTAAATTGCATTTATCTATTAAGAAAGAGACGATTAGAGAATCACTTGAAATTTATTTTAACATCTCGTGACCAGAACGAAAAATAAAAACATACTCATCGGAGGACGCACATCACAACGACAAGTTCTCAAAAGTTCAGTCGATCTTTTTTTATACTCCAACATTTGATTTCTTATTGATGTGTGCGGCGACATGCTTCTTCAACGACATGCAAACAAGAGTCCTCTTATGAGCGTTTTAGATTTCTGCTCTTGTGTGAGTGCCTCGAAGGAGGGAAACATTTCAACCCGATGTCGGATGCTGCCGATAGAAATGGGAGAATTTTGACTTATTCCCTACAAATAGATAGTCCGTAGTAGGTTCTGAATTTTTTGAGGTCCCATAAAAGTACGATGCGTGCATATTTGTGAAAACTATGTTTTATAATAAATTCGCATATTTTAACATTTGTTAGTATATACGATAATAGTTATACTGTAATTTCTCTCTTATGTAGTTTAATCATTAGTTTATTACCTCCGTGCTCATAACTACGATGAATTATTCTGACGTAAAATCGATTAAAAAGCAGGATTCGTTCATTCGAAAAAAAGAAGTGCAAATAACTTTTTTCATATCAAAATTGTTTTAATATTATTGAATATTATATTTTTCAATTCCTACAAATATTTCACATTCTCCCTATTTATAAATCTTCTTCAAATTTTCAATCGTTCATAAAATACTTTTGATTCATCCACTCGAATTCAAATACATTTTTTGAACGTATAATGGATGAGACTTTATGTTAATACAGCTTTTTTTCGAAAAAGATATGTATATTATTTCATTAAATAAAATTTTCCAATAATTTATATTTGTTCGCCAAATGGTCGCCAATCTCTCAGATGATTAACGCCACACCCGTTCATCTTTCTCTACTTATAACAAAGCTCAATGTGTTGGCACGCTATAAGCCTGACCGTTAGACCTACAGCTACCAAATTTGATACATTAATACTTTTGGAGTCGGGGATGTGCACCTCGGAGCCCTTTCTTCGAATTTTTAATTAGAATTTGAATTAAGTAAAATTAAGCGAAATGTCGACGTTTTTCCGCTATAACTTCCGAAAATGGTATCGCACAAACAGGATTTTTACACCAAATTAAAGATTTAAAATTTACCTTTCTACTGATATCAGTATTTTAACCTAGAATTATATATATATATATATTCAATTCAAGGTTCAACGGCTAATTTGTAAAGCTTTAATAATAGAAATGCACCTATAAAAAGGGTCTACATGAAGTAAGTAACTACATAATATGTAACATGAGTCTATAAATACTTTAAGAAATGAAGAATGTTTAGCTTTTAAATAGAAAGAGATAAACTGCAATCAACTCAAACTCTAAAACTGATTAATTTATAAATATTTGAAGATCACTATTCAATAAAAATGGGTAGTTTTAAACCATTTCATGGACCATTCCAAATCAACGTCCAGGATTTCTGAAGACTGACTGACCTGAGAATGAAAATGTTGAATATTCCAAACATTTCTTTCAAAACTTCAAAAGTCGATCAAATTCGATAGCTGAAGATGGAAATCTTCATTTATTATATATATGTATTTTGTTATATATATATATATAAAATACCGCAGAAAATTCATTTTGTCCAGAACTATTCGACTTAATTTGAAAAGGTCAATGGAATGTTCCATTAGATGCATATTTTTTCCCTGTTACAGTGTGCATGAATCCTCTTTATGAAATGAAGCCTCGTGGCATCCCAACGCCGTTAAAAATGTCATTATTTGGTCGTTTATCCTCTGAATTTCAATGAGTCGTCTTTTGAGTTGTTGCAATATACTTTTATTTCTCATGTAAACATTGCAGATAATAAACTGAAATTTTCTACCCTAGTCGTCAAGACGCGAAGAAGAAATTAGGAATGTAACTGATTGAGAGAGCAATGAAAACAATGAGAATCCTTTTAAAATTATAAGAAACCGCTTTGCAACTGATTTGATGCCATTTAAAAGACGATTTTTTTGGTACTTTTCCGGGAGCGGGAGAAAATCGCCAAATAATGTAAAAATGAGCCGAAGTTCGCCCGCGACTTTCGTTTTGTTGGCTGTTTTGTCATTCTCTTTTCGCTTGGTGACTTGAGTCGTAGAAATCCGATCGAGAAGAACACAGAAAACAGTCGAGACACAAAAAAATATAGAAGAACGTACAAAAATAGTCGAGACGAACGCACAATAACAGTCACACGCTTCTAGAAATCCGATCTAGACGAACACACAAAAACAAGAGAAAAGAACAAATAAAAGTAACAGTAACCCACAAGTAGAAATCTGGTTTGACGAAAACATAAAAATAACCGCAACCCACAAAAAGAAATCCGGTCGTGACAGCACACAAAGCGGCAGACAGGATTCAACAGGAGAGGGAATCCTCGGAGCTTCGCTCTACGGTCTCTCCAGACGACAGAAACACTCCCTTGTCTCTTTCCGCTTTAACTGACTACTCACTACTTCACGCAACTCAGTTCACGACTATAACTCGTATCTTGAGAGTGCCGGTCTTTTATAGTTCCCGGGTGTTCGACCTAGAATCTTTTAGACCAATATGGGCTTTTCTCAGTTCCTATTGGATGGCTCGTGGAAATTATCGATGTTTTTCCAGAATTATCCAGTTGTCGCCAAATGATCGCCAAACTCATACAAATGATCAAAGGTCGTACATCGGTATTTCTTACGATGGTATTATTAAAACAAAATTTCAGGTCCGTAATAGTATATTATATAAATAGGATTTTGCTCTACATTTTTTCCATGTTGGGACTTAGCAATCATAGAAGCATTAAGAAGCGATTTACACTTGTACTTTCTTTCATTTCCTGCGAAATTAATTCACTAAAGTAGGAAAATATCAGGTCTAATCTCGGGTTTAAATCAGATTATATGGCATGTAATATTCTGTATTGTTTCTTATGGCACTTGCCATTGGGCAATCCCGCTGTGACAACGATTTGAGTCAATAGGGTGCGATCTCGATTTTTTCAGTGGTGTCATCTAGGGCCAAGAGCACGACTTCGGCATTCACGCGTCACAACCCTTTCTACGGGGCGGACTCTAATTCGTGCATTTTCGTTCACTCAACCAGAAATTGTCATTTAGACTTGAATCGGAGAACTGTCCATTCTGGACCAGTACCCCCAGTGGTATGACTCTCGACATGGAGGACTGTGTGACCACGACTGATGATCAATCACCACCACTCACGGGGAATCTTTGTCTGGTGAAATCGAACTCATAATCTCACTGACACGAGTCTTACACCCTGCCAACCGGGTTATCCCGGGATCATATAATCGCTCTGTTTTATCCCATATGTCTTATTCTCCGATGATATGATTTACATTGGCCCTTGCCTCAAACCCTCTTCTTCTCGCATACAGCCGACCACCCCGCCTCCACTGAACTTAGCAGTATCGACAGGATCCCCCCACACCCCAAGAAAAAATAAAAAATGCTAAAATTATAGAGTCGATAGAGTGGAATCGGATGCAGCCCCGAATTGGGATAGATGGGGATGATCACTATGCGAAGTGGGCGACACAGAAAGATGATATTGATATGATTGTCCCAAAATCAGCGGTGCTTTAAAGGGGGAATGGAGAGAAGAAATGAAACTGCAATGGTTTGACAGATGGTACAAGTCCAAAATAATGGAAGAGTCACCATCGACTTTATTCCTAATCCGGAAATTAAAATAAGAAGATACCATCCACTTATAATCCAAATAATATCTGGACACAGGAGATTTCACGCCTATGCCCAAAGATTTCGAAGAACGTGGGAAAATAAAGGCATTTGTGGAGAAATGGGTGCGGTTGACCACTTTTTAATGGAGATCTTGGAGTGAAGGAAGGACCTGAAGATGGTCAATAATGAATTCAGTACAGTACTGATGGTACCGGGTAACCTCATAACCCTGAAGGATAGGATGTTAAAGATGGACAGTTTCATTCCAACTGTTTGAGAGAGTGCAGGTGGGGAGGAAGACAGTCATTGACTACCCCGAAAGGAGTGTTAGTTTGACTGTTCGGCCCATGTAAGGTTGGACACTACTTATTCAGCAGTCGACAGCAACACATCCTGTCGATACTGCTGCGTTCAGCGGTGGCGGGGTGGTCGGCTGCAAGCAAGAAGAAGAAGGTACACTAAAGGTGGGGGATCTGGTTCCTCCCATCAATGAAGGGGACGTGCTTCCTACGGGGAGGGTTGTATCGTGGCCGGTGATGGCCTTCAGGACTCAACCACAGTTTCCACCAGTGCTGTGTTGCCGTTTTCCGGTCATTCTGTTTTCTTTATCTAAACGTCCTCCCTCTGGTGTGGTTTGGAGAGGGGGCAGCCAGCTTAGGTGGCTTCCGCGTCATCCGACGCTTTTTCAGAATAACGATGTCTGTCCCAAAAATAGCCCTAGCGTTGCTTTAAAATGTAACGTTAATAAAACTAAACTAAACCTTAACTGTTGCATTCTTCCCCCATGTGCCTAGAGGTAGGGTCTCGACTTCCAAACCGGAGGGTTGTAGGTTTGAGACCTGATTCCACCTAAGAACCGTTGTGTACGCGGTTTTGGTGTGCGTTAAACGACGAGGTCAAATGTCCTCCCATTGTTGTGGTGTGGTGAGGAGGATGCCAGTTCAGGTGTCGTCCCCGGCATCTGACCGCTGTACAAAATGACAGATCCGTCGCAAAATAGCCTTAGTGTTGCTTTAAAACGGGAAGTTCTTATGGCTCGACCGAACTAAACACCTGAAGCAGGTTTTGAATACGAAACAACAAATCTATGTGCTTCTGTTGTAGACCAAGGCAGAAGGATGCGGGGCACCGGGCCCCCACCTCAGAGTAGGCCCCCAAATAGAAAAATACCATAGAAAATTTCTATGCACGTTCCATGGACGATCCTTCGTTACTAAAATTGTGAAACAGGTGAGGGCCCCCAACGAAGTTTTTGCCCAGGGCCCCAATTAGGTTATGTCCGGCCGTGTTCTTCTCGCTGCTGTGGTATGGGAGGGGGGAGCCAGCTCAGGTGTCTTCTTCCTAATAATAATGATGATGTTAGCGCTAGTCTAGTTCCAATTGTAATTCTCAGTTGAATTTAATCAAATTTCGAAATTAGTAAATACAGCCAGATACATTTTTTTTTTCACTTTGATATCAAATTATCCTCAACATGAGGGGAAAAAACACTATTTAAATTTTTGTGAAATCCGAAAATAATTTTTCTACCTAAAACATATTTTATGGCGTCTTTTCCGATTAAACTACCTCAGAATACGTGTTTGGAAGTTTCATTGCGGATATTTTGAGGGGTAAAAAAAAAAGAATCAAAGGAATTCGTTTCCAAAGAAAGAAAATATTCGACTGAAAGAGCGGAATTCCTGAAAAGAAAATAGAAAAAAGTGCAAGTTCCTTCAAATCTAAATTACAATTTCAATCGCTGTTTTTTTTTTTCCCACGAAGAAAAAAGAAAGAGAAATCTTTTGTTTAGTTTGTAAAAAATAAAAAATCCTTTTTTTAATATTGTAGAAGCATTTTTCCAATGTTTTAAAAATTTGTTTTTTGATAGCAGGAGGAAATTCTTTTCACTCCAGCGTTTTGCTTCTTTATTTTTAAATCATATGAGAGCCTGTTTTTATTAGGAGGTTTCGAATGATTGAAGGCTATGAATAATTGAAGCTCCGAATCGCGCGGGCAATGGATAAAGCATAAACGGCAATAATCTTTAGTATCTTTTAATCGCATATATATTATATATATATATATATATATATATATATATATATATATATATATTGCCTGCTTTTACCAGTATTGCATTACTTCATTTCGGAGGTCACCTTTCACTGTACGGTTTTTCTATCATCTGATAGCACAGTTCTATTTCGGAGTCGACTTCCACTGAATAGATTTTTAATTTGGAAATTACAGTGTTAAGTAAGTGTTGCCGAAATCGCGCAAAGTTTTTTAGAAATAAGTCAAACAAATTAAAACTTTTTTTGTGGGATCGATAAAATTTATTCGTTCAGGGATCATTTCAACTCATTTAAATAGGGTTATTAGAAAATAAGACAAAAGGTTCTCACATTTGGCGTATTACCGCCCTTTTAAAGTAACTAACGGCTTTCAAAATTATACATTCTCCGAAATTATAATTCTTAAGAATTGTCTTAATTCATTCAACTGATTAACCAGTTTAAACCAGTTTCTGACAATCACGAGATTATCAAATGACGCACGCGTCGATATTTAGAGAAATGAGGAATTTCTTTCATCTCAAATTTCACACACACACACACACACACACACACACACACACACACACACACACACACACACACACACATATATATATATATATATGTAAGTATGTATTAATCTCGATTCAGCATTTTTTTATCTAAGTAATACTCTCTCCAGACGGATCGGGAAAATTATCTAAGTTTCGAGCATTATCCATCTTGTCGCCAAGTAGCCCAATCTGTCGCTAAGCTCAGGGATCATGGCTCATCCAGCAGCGTAGAGTACCGTAAATCCTTCTTTCCGGTGATAGGATCAACTATGCTGCGAGTCTCAAATTCGCAACAGTTTGTTTCTGAAAGCGCAAATCGGCAGGCTTTCAAACCTTGATGAATTTGGCTAAAAAATTAATAACTGTCTTAACTATGGATGCTAAATCTGCGTTCCGAATCAAAATCTTATGAATGCTAAATCTGCGAGAAAGCAAAAATACATTTCGGTACATGATTGATCAACCGAAAAAAATATACGGGGCTGGTTATAGTGAGAGGGTTTGAAGGACTGTAAAATAAAAACTACTTGGTGTATGCTGAAGAAATTTCGTACGTGCTATATTTACAAAGGCATAATTCAAATCTTTAGCTCACTCGCTGGATGACCCTTGATGACTGGATGATCATTAAAAACTCTTGTTTTGATCTGTATACCAACCGATGTTTTGCTCTGTATAGAATGAATGCCAATTCAAATTGAAAATCATTATGGTGATAAAAGTCACGTATCTTTAATCCATTACCATGACCTTGTCAAAGTCATTACGTGCTTTGCAAGACAGAAACTGCCTCGATTCAACAATATTCCAGCAACTCCTCGCACTGCTCATTGTGTTGCACAGCTGCTTCGACGAACTTTTGGTGAGGATCTCTTAGTTAGCGGATGTTTCCAGAATGCGTGGCCACCTCTTTCGCCTGATTTGAATCCTCGTGATTTCTGACTGCGGAGATATTTTAGATCTTGTCTACAAGGGCTCATAGCTCCGTTGCTTTAAAAAGCAGCATGACGAGAGAGATCCAAGAGACTCAGGAGGAAACATGAGGTGCTACTGTGAATCATGCTTGTTTTGCATCTTACAGCATTTGATAGGACTTGAAGGATCCCATATTGAGCATAGATTATAACACATAACCCATTTCATATTTTAGCGAAGAAAATTCTTATAATTTCAATGTATAAAATATTGTCATTCAAAAGCCCCACCTATATAAAAACGTTGAACTGACAAGTTTTATTTCGTGTTTCATTCCCCCATGTTGTAAATATAGCATGCACCAAATTTCTTCGCCATACTTCAAATAGTTTTACGTTCTAAGTCCTTCAAACGCTTGCCCTTTAATTATAACCAACCTGTACTTCCTCACACGACACAGAAAATAAACCATTCATAACGATTATAATTCAATATTGAAATGGCTTCGAACGCATTTTATATCTCCATAGGCATAAATCGCAATGATTCAAATCAGGTGAAAGAAGTGGCCACGTATTCTGGAAATATTTGCTAACTATCCTCACTAAGAGTTCGGTGAAGCACTTGAGTAAAACTATAGCACTCACAGCACCGTAATTGCTATTTTTTTGGTAAGAGCATTTTACTATCGGAGCACGCTCTGCCTTTTATAAAGTCATGGCTATACCTTAAATATGCATGACTGATTATCATCATAATGATTTTGAAATTGAAATGGTATTCATTTTGTCGCTATACAGAACAAAAACAATCTATCAAAATCCATCTACTTCAAAAAGTTGAATAAAAGTTTTTTTAATTATAAGTCGCTTCCCCATGTTGTAAATATAACAAATGAAAAATAACTTCAGCGTACTCTAAATGGTTTTTATTTCTTCAAACATTCCCCCCCCCCCCTCCTAATCTAAAATCTAAAAAAAAATCTAAAAAAATATCTAAAAAAATAAAATTTTTATTGAATTCTGTAGTATGACACTTATCCAAGGAAATTCAGACCAAAATCATTTTACGATTCCACAATATTAATAGATTTAGGGGGAAAAAAGTCATTTTTAGTTAACGCATGGTTTCAGTAAATTTAGTAAAAACGCATTCTAAAAGCAATTTTTTTCTCGCTATTCTTTAAAAAAAAGTAATCTTTCTTTATTACAAATATTTCCTGCTTGATCGTTTTAATTGTTAGCTCGTTGTAATAAATATATTGAAAAGTTCCAAAATGTATATAATTTTAGTATTTCAGCTGCACTCAATTTAAACGCAACGATTCATATCTGAAAATATTAATACGGTATACTTTAAACAGGTGCGAAATATATCAGATTTCTATAATATGAGGAATTGAACATAAAACAGTTCGGTAATTTTCCAACAAAGAACAAATCAAATTAAATATTTTAAAACCATTTTTATTGATTTTATTCCAAGCACATCGAGAAGTTCGTATAGAATTTTCTCGGATTCATTTTGAAACCACTTTTGTTGATTTTATTCCAGCTACATCAAAATGTTCGCAGAGATTCTTCTCAGATTCAGATAGTTTTCATTTAATTAACTTTTAATGATTTTTAAGCACTTTATTCTGATTTGATTTGTTTCATGCATTTAGACAGAATGTCGCTGTAAAGTCATGCGTTATGTCTGGTGTACCTTTTATGTCGACGCTTTTTAAATCAGTGTGCTTTCTCAGCAACAATTTACCGATGGTTTATACAAAAAACGGTTTTCCAAATTCCCTACTACCCCAAAACCGGTTTTAGTCCAAAAAAAATGGGTTAAAATATTTCCTTCTAAGTTAGATAAAATAACAAACAAACAAAAAAACCCGAAATTAATGCCAAAGTCAATAAAATGAAGAATATCATATACATATTACTTACATAAAATGACGAAAACTGAAACAAAAATTTTGAATAATATTTATATTGTTCTCCTTGAATTTAATTTCTCTCACGGAAATAGGATTTAAAAAAACATTAAATATCAACTGTCTAAGTCTCGCTCTTATTTTGGACACAATCTATCTGAAAATGAAAATAATGGTTCACTTGTTACTGAGCTTGGTTTTATACTTTTTGTGTCATTAAATGACAATTATAAATTTTTTAGTTTTATTCGTTGCCGCAAATAATGAAAATTCAACTTTGTAGTGTCTTTGGATTTGTAAGTTTTTCTTCGGGGTCTTCAAGACACTTATGAATTGATTTTTCCATGGCTTCTTTTAAACAAGCATCATTTCTTCGATTTGCTCTTTACCAGAATCAATTTTTGCATCAGGATTTGAAAAATATTCTAGACAATATCTTTCCCGATAACTTAATAATTTCGGTTTTGAAGCTGAAGAAAGTACACCAGAGTTCTTAGCTGCAGTAGAAATGTTTTGTGGATTTTGCGAATAAAAAAAAAGTTGCTCATTGTGCTTGTTTTCATTTTTCAATTATTTCATCTAAGGCATAAAATAATTTCACACTTATTGTAATGTAATGTTTGAATTTTTGAATTCATCTCACGGAAATTCAAATATGTCTTCATTTGTCGCCTTAAGCCTTCAACTGAGAGACTGATCGGTCCCAACCAATTTTTTTAAGAGTTAGGAATATTTAGGCGTTCTAGAAAACCGGTTTTGGAATGTGACAAATTTACTTAAAAACCTGGTTTTACACAACAGGGTTTGAAAAACCGTCAAACCCTTAATACACAGTATGAACATTTTTTGGAATTCAATTATTATTCAATGGATTATTATTTTTAACTACATTCGGATCCGTTTGGTAGTGAATTTTAAAAAATCCGAAGAATTCATATTATTTATTATAAACTTTTTAATATAAATTTGGGAAAGAAAAGCTCTAAAAAAACAGATTAAAACTACTTAGCATTTTGAAAATATAAAAAGACTTTAGTACATTAAATCAAAACGAATTTTAAAAAATATAAAAAATAGTGACTAGA
This sequence comes from Argiope trifasciata, assembly GCA_026543055.1. Lineage (NCBI taxonomy): Eukaryota > Metazoa > Arthropoda > Arachnida > Araneae > Araneidae > Argiope > Argiope trifasciata. The sequence continues at coordinate 3,327 of JAPMOQ010059119.1, read as the reverse complement.
TTTTATTGACATGTGTGTAATCTGTTTGTTTCAAATCAGTTAATGACTTAAATGAATCAAGAAAATGCGTAAGAAATCAGAGAATGTGTCGTTTGGAAATTAAGTTGCAGCTTTAGTTGGCGATAAATCGCCAAATGTGACAACCTTCTGCATTATTTTCTAATAACCCTATTTTATTGAGTTGAAATGACTCCTGAATCAATCATCATTATGTATTGAACAAGCAATATTTTGACTCGTTTGGTTTGTTTTTAAAAAATCGTCTCGCGAATTAGCACCACAATTTCCAAGCGAAAAATATAACAACAGATGATAGATAATTCAAATATAGTAAAAGCTCCTTATTCGTGCTTCCTTCATTCGCGTTTTCACTCTTCGCGGATTGAAAAAATGCGACCCCATTCCTATATGTGCGGCTAAACATATCTTCATTCGCGGATCTAATGAGTACATGCATCATCATAAAGGGATTTCAACCCTTTCCAAATGCCGTCGAATGGACTCATAAAAAAAGTAAAATAGATCTTATTACAACTTTGTCTGAAGTATTTTGTTAAATGAAAGCATAGCCGAAATCGTGAATGGAATAGCACGAGGTGGGAGCGAACAGATAGAATCCAGTGATATTCAGGAATGGCTTGAATCGCAAGATGAAGTTCCGACTGAAATCGACTTGGAGGAAATGTTCAATTCACAAACCCATTGAAGAGGATGCACAAACAAGCACTGGAAACGTGACATTTCATTTGAAACATCTTAGTGAAAGTTTGAGAATGGCCAATGAGCTTTGCGATTTCTTTATGAAAGTCAATGGAACGAAGTCTTATTTTTAAAGGAAAATTGCTAATGCGACTGCTGCGTATCCGTCTGAATGGAAGGAGCTTTTAAAAACAGCCAAGCAAGGGAAAATTCTTCAAACCATTGTCCAATCCTTAAGACAACGAATCAAAATGTTCAAAAACTTCAATTCAATTGATTTTTTGTCACCCAGGAACGTATCCCGTATAAATGACCTTTTCGTATTCACAGTTTCTGTATTCGCGGCCTCTTTACGGAACATATATCCCACTAATAAAGAGCTTTTGCTGTACTATAAAGTGAAAGCCGACTCCAAAGTGATACTACATTAGCAGACGATAGATAATTCAAAACCCATACTGTCAAACCAACATTAAAATAAAATAAAAATTAAAAGAGATAAATCGTCAATTTAAAGATTTGTGCCTTTCTGTTACATTCCCGTTTTGGGGCTCTAAAAACGCTCAACCGAA
>JAPMOQ010059118.1:2336449-2353474 GCA_026543055.1 Argiope trifasciata | reverse complement strand
GAGGTTTTTAGATGTTTGCTGTATGAATTTTCGTTTTATTTTTTTTTAGAATATGTCTTCAAATTTTGGAAAATAATTTCGATTACGATTTTATCGATAACAATAGAGACAAACGAAATCGACTGTCGTTTTGTCTCGGCTAAAATTTATTCGGTTAGAATTTCAAATTTCTTTTATGAATTTTAAATGTTTGCTTTACGAATTTTCCTTTAAAAAATTTGTCTTTTAATTTTGGAATTTAATTTTGGCTACCATTATATCTATAAGAATGACGAAAAATGAAATCGTCTGTAGCTTTGCCGTCTCTAAAATTTCTTAGATTAGAAAGGCAAATCTCTTTTATGGATTTTAGATGGGATTTTTTTTTTTTAATATAAATATTAATTTTTTTTCATAACATGTCTTTAAATTTTGGAAAATAACTTGGTGCTTCATATTTTTAAAAACTGTGTTCCAGTAATTGTTCTGCATAGAACAAAATATTTTAACGAAAATGTTTTCGAAATCTTTGTAACTAAAATCAAAAATGAAATTCCAGAAAAAATTACCTATCTACTTTAATTTTCTGTAGAATTTAAAATCTCATCGCTGTTAATATTAAATTTTTGGCAACTTGGGAAATTTATAAGACACTGAATTTTAATAAAACAGATCTTTTTCGTTGTGTGTAGAACAAACAAGTTTTCTAAATTTACAATAATAGATGTACTAATAAACGCGAAAATAATAATGTAACACAGAAATTATAATTTAACTTGGCAGAATGTCCTGTAATGGCTGGCTTTTGTTGGAGACAAATGTTCATGCAACATAATGTTGAGCATATTATTTGAAATTTAGGAATTATCTTTTCTCGTAACAGAGACTGATTGTAATATACAGCGTTTCAGTGCAGAACTTGTTTCTTTAACAAAGACAGGTTGCTTATGCAACATGTAACAATGCGATTACATTTCTCTTGCTTGTGCCTTGTTGCAATTTTCTTCTACATATACAGAAGCTCAAATAATTGAGAGTACACCATATTTTTTCTTGATAAATCCAACTTTAATATAAATAACACATTACCGAGATGAGCAAGCATGTTTTTATTTCTACGTATAACAAACGGTTTAATTTAAAGTAAAAACAAAGAAAAATCAACGAAAAACACCTAAACTGAAAATTTTCTTTTAAATTTTCAGTAAAAATGCATAGATTTTTTCCTCAAGAAATTGAGAATACACCAAGGAAATTTTTGCAATATCTGCCATAGGAAGAAATTGTCAATATTTCATTACATGTCTTTTAGCTTTTAAAATGGCTTTTTAAAAGTCGTGGTATCGATTCGATCAATTTTTGTTGGTATCTGAAGATATTTTATCCCATTCTTCTTGCAAAGCTTCTTTTAAATGGATTTCATTTCTAATTTTGTGTTTTTGAACCTTTTTTTCGAGTTTGGTCCATGAATATTCAATGGCAGTGATGTCGGGATAGTGTGTGTAACTGCTGGTTGCAAAGAAAAAGGCACCACATTTTGACATTATGTTTGGATTCGTTATCCTGCATGAAACCCAAATTTTTGTCCATCTAAACCCAAACTTTTAGCACTTTCTTTTAGATTGCTGTAAACATATGGTTCATCCAACTTGCTGCATGAGCTTTTCAAATCATAGGTAGAAATGTAAGTACTGAAACTGAGCATCCATCCATAAAAAGAAGCTTTTAATTCAAAATTTTCGATGACGATGATTTTACAACATTTTTTCTGAGTATGCGTGAAAATAAAATAAAAAGTATTTCATAAAGATACTGAACCCATCGAAAATAAGTGTTCGTTTCGAGCTTCAAATATTTTTTATGGTCTCTTAAAATAATGAAGAAAATCACATATTTAACGCTACTCTTTGCAGATGAAACAAATTAAAATAATTGCCCAGAATTTCAGTCTTTCATTGAAAATGAATCCATTATTTCTACAAACGAAATTAATATATTACGGCGTATGTTTCGAGATGATATTTTTTGTGCTATTCCAGGAATCGAAGAGTCTCGACGCGTTTACTTTTATTTATGATAAGCACTGTATATTTTGATAATAGCGGATGTACTAATCGCTAAAAATAAATTTAAAAAACTACAAACTGAAATTAATCCAAACAAAAGAAAGAAAAGCGCAATTTTGTTCAATATGCTATTGTCTGATGTTTTCATTTTATTTCATTTATTTACCTTTGTATTTGAAATCGAAAACTTTAAAAAACAATAGAATAAAGGTTTCTAAATTCTATTATTAATTATTTTAATAATTTATTTATAGGAAACTAGAATTTGTGAAAAGAATAAAATAATACAAAATGCTTTATATGTTCTTATTTTTTATTTATTGCTATTTTGTATTTCTTGTTTTAAGCTTTTTATGTTTTATTTATTACTGTTTTCAATCACTATAAAAATTATAATCTTTTGTAAAAGATATAAAAATAACAATTCTAAATTGTTATTATCTTACTAATTTTACCATATTTTTATTCTTTTACTAAAAAAACTTAATTTACTATTTTAAAAATTAAATTTGATGGGTTTTTTTTATTATTTCATATTTTATTCTTATATATTTTGTTACTTGATATTTTTTTTCTAATTTTATTATTTATTGGTAACTAAGAATATTTGAAAAGAAATTGAGAAATAAGGAGAATAAAGGCTTACAAATGTTATCATTCATTCTTTGAAATTTATCACCGTTTGTCTCGTTGTAAATTAATTTTATGAGTCATTCCGCAATTTAACATTTAAAGTTCCTACTACTTTTATAAGAGAGACAAGTTGAATTTTCCTTAATGAAAATAAAATTAATTGTTTAATGGAATTCAATTTGCGTAACTAAATTCCTTAGCAGAAAATCCTGTTACTTTTTCATCTTTTTCAATCTTTTTAGATCATGGATTAACCTTCATGGATCAAAAGCCCAGTCGAATCAAATATTGAATAGTGCTAAAGAATTTAACATTATTATGCCAAGAATTTTCTATATACAGATACACTAAACTCGCTTTATTATTTATAAGATATCCACTGACATATCTTACCAAAATCTTTATATCTTTCCTGTTATACAGCATTTTTAATATTTCTAACAATTTTAGAGTTAACAGTTGCAGATTAGTGGATGTATATTGTTTTCCAAAGAATAAAGAATACATCTGGAAATAAAATTATAAGATATCTTAATTCAAAACAAGGATTTTTTCAGATGTTTTCTAAACATGTTTGAAATAAATTGAATGATTTATGAAAAATTGGATGTGATTTTCCAAGTTGTTTTTTTATACACAGATCCTCTAAAATTATTTTGTTGTATGTCAGGTTTGTTTGGTAAATCTACCCAGAGCCATCTCCATCTTTTAAGCATAAGTTCGATAGGTCTAATAGTTTAAGATTCTCGTATCCATATCTTTGATTATCAAAAACTCAATATGAATCCTGATTTTCAAAAACTTGGAATAATTGGAGAACAAAATTATAAAAAAATCTAAAATTAAATTAAGGATTTTTTTCACCTGATATATGGCATAATTTGAATGATTTTCATAAAAACTGATTATGATTTTCCCCAGATTTTTTATGTACAGACAATCAAAAATGATTGTTTTTCTTGCATATGCATATCTTATCAAAATGCTTAAAACTTGTTGAATAGATCAACTAGAGAAGTCGTAAACAATAAAAAATGGCACATGGGAAAAAAGTTATAAGACTATGATATTTGAAACCCAAAGCTGTTAATGTTTATAATGTTGATAAATAATGCAAATTCACATGAGAAATATCTAAACGTGTTAATGAGAATAATATAAACTCACATGAGCAATACGATCAAAAAGAATTTTGGTCGTATTGCTTAAAACTCATAGTTTTTTTAAAAGGGGAGATTAAAACTGAAATAAATAAAAAAATGAAAAAACGATTACATGTTTCAAAAATATGACAAATTGAGTTTACTATACATTTAATGAAATATAGTAATTTTTACATATAAACGCTTCTTTTGTAGGGTTATCCAGAATATGATTAAAGGACATTCAGAAAATTATTAAATTTTACTTTAAAAAAATAAAACATATATAGCATAAATGAAGTGGTATTATTTCTAAAAAAATAATTATGGCAATTTTCTTCAGTGTTTTAACTATAAAAACACACTTTTGACTAGTGTGGTCACTTATTTTCAGAAGAAAACATTAATTAATTTTTGTTCAATGGTACACATTTTGTTAGCTGCTATTTACATACATAGCAACTCTCGTTTTTAATATTAAAAAATTATAATCCTAGTACACAATATCAGTCGAGTAGTATTTTTCAAGTATTTTTTCTGCCGGCGTCCTAGCATAAAGGTAGTCTCTTCCCTGTTCGAGTTCCGGTTAGGGTGTGGTTGTTATTCTGTGTTCTATCTATGAGTAGTGTGAATGTGTCCACCTTGTAAAAAAGGGTTGTGCAAGCGAATGTGAAGCCTGAAGCAGCGAAGTCCTACTCTTGGCCCTAATTGGCGCTACTGAAAAAGCCGGGGACGCTAATTTAGGTTTAAATCACTGGCAGCACTGTGTCGGCGGGCATTTAAAGTGCCATAAGCAACAACAATAGTACTTTTTCAAATAAATATTTACGATTAAATGGCCATAATATTCAAATAAAAGAAAAAATTTCTCCTTAATATCTTTATGATAAATTGATATTACAAAATTCTAAAATTAAATCTTTTCATTTTTTTTATTTTTATTGGCTCTTTATATTCCTTAACACGTGAATGTAAATTGCAATCTTAAATATTATATATCCAGTAAAAGGGAAAAAAATTCTTACTTTAAATTGAATTTAATCTGAGTTGTTCTTTCTTGAATAGCATTATTTATTAACGCATCGAATTTTGCATCGAGTGCGAGCATCTTATACTCCTACGGAATCATTATTTATAGATGATCCATTCTCTGAAAATTTTTCATTCTTTTTCATCAGAAAAGCTTGCAGAGATTATTCTAGCATTGCTTTCCACTTTGAAACATTAATTCAAATCAATCTATGCCATTTTTTTTTTCATCACCAGTTTCTCTGCTCTTTCTACGAACATCATTTTAATATACAAATTTCTATCTAATGCTTCTTTTTTTTCTTTTTGCATGTTCAAACTTAGCCTTTTGTAGTTGAATTGCAAATGCTTCATGCTTTCACATTTTTTGCTTTGTGTTCCATTTTCGCTGAGTTGAATTAGAACGTCTGGCGAATGTCTACATTCGTCTGGGACTAATGCAATTAGTCGAGCCATTCTAATGGAATGCAACTGGTCTTCATTTCGAGTTGTTCTTTTACGGAATTTTTCCGATGCAGTTCTGGAGAAAATAAAAATGAAGAGAGATGGAAAAGTTTATTTAATTAATTTCTAAGTGTTTTGAGGAAGTAGTTACATTCTTTATTCGATTTCTAAGAATAAGAATGGAGCTTTAATATATTCTTTTAGAAGCACAATTTTAATATAATGAAAAGTTTATCCTCAAAAATGATAATGAACGAATTTGGTTTAAGTTATGAAATTGGAAAGTTAATGTAACTTTAAATAAATTAAATTAGAACAGATTAGTTATCTTAAAATTATAAACTGAAACTTGCATAATAATGTCAATGTTAATTAAACTTATGAAAAAATTAAACAAGCATGTCGGATGGCAGCAAAAATCTTATTACTTTCTTTGAAAAATCTCCCATCATTTTGCAAATGCTTCATGCTAAAATGCAAAATTTAATTCCTTGATAGTTATCAAGGAATTAAATTTTGCATTTTATTACTGAATTTCCATTAATATAATTTATAAGAAAAATTTCATACAAAAATAGTTTTGAAAATTAGAAATGAAAACTTTTTGCTTTATATATGCGTAGACTTTGCAAAAGAAAACTGCCCAAGTTCATAAATTTGAAGAGCATATATATATTCTCGGAGATATGTGATCGATAAGAGAGATAAAGAAACATAGAAGACATTTTAAAGAAGATAGATTATGTCTTTTCAATTTCAATATTTCTTATGATTTATGTAAATAAAAAAGTAAATTTTTTCCGTTACTCAGTATGAAATCATATGCTTCGAATGATTTCTTAATCAAAACAGTTACGCATGATTTATATCGTAATATTTCATAAAGACTGAGTAGTAAATACTCATTTCATTATTATTTTCATAATACAAATTTCGCTAAATGTTTTTAAAGTTTTTAGAACATGAAAAACTACATTTTTAATCATCCCATTCAGTCAATAGTTCTAAAAGTTAATCAATATTGATATAAATTCTGTAGTTAACAATATTTAATTACAAAAATCAATAGATGCACATTGTTATAAAGTTCTCTCCTTGAACAGATTGCCATTTAATTTCATAGAATTTGCATTTTAACTTAATGTTATATAGAAGAAAAAAGGGGTTCCTTCATCTGGTAAATACACTTTCATAATAGTGGTACCACCATTGTTGAATATAACTGTGTGCATGAGTGTAAATTCTCGATCACAAAGATGGGCTAACCCAGGCTCGAGAAACGAATATATCTAGGAACTTCCATGCTCTAATCAATTAAGGGGTGTAAAATATGTCTTGGACAAGTACCTTACCTCTCCTGGTGTTCACGAGCTTTGGAAGTGGTTGGTGGTTCTTGTGGTCAAGTTCTTAGTATAATGTTCAATATTTTAAGATCCATTCCAAAGTAGCTCTATGTTGCTTCCAAGCGGAATATGAATTCAGAGAAGATAAAATAAACTCTATACTGGTTTTTATAGTAATAAAGTGAATTTCTTTTAAAACCCATTTCAAAGTAGTTCTAGAGTTACTTCCATGTGAAATGTAAATTCAAAGATAAAATAAACTCTATAATTGTCTTTATAGTAATAAACTGAATTTCTTTTAAGATCAAAAAAGTTAAATCTAAACAAGCTAAATTAAGCTGTATAATTGTCTTTTTGGTGATAAAGCGAACTTTTTTTAAGAACCATTCAAAATTAGCTCAACTGTTGCTTCCAAGCGGAATGTAAATTCAAAGTAATCAAATTGTCTTTTTAGTAATAAAGTGAATTTCTTTTTTAAATCCATTCCAAAGTAGCTCTAGATTTATGCCCAAGTGGAAGTAAATTCAAACAATCTAAAATAATCTCTATAATACAGGGTATTTCTTTAAGACAAATTTTTTATTAATAAAACATTTGCAAATATTTTAGAATAAGTACCATTACTTTTACACACAACTGTATTACAAACACAGTAGATTCCTGCTTAAAAACAACAATAGTTAATCGTTTTAAAAAATAAAAATGACCTAAATTCCTTTTTTCTCTCTCTCTTTTTAATAAATTCAGTGTTCTTTCAACAATATTCTCTCGTAATTATCCAGTTAAGAACTCATGCACATGAAATAACATAACTGGCATGAGTAATATGCAATCATGCATAGTTAGTATGCATAAAAATTATCAAAAAATATAGAAAATAATCCTTTATATGTACTGCTTCAAGCATCGATTTGTAATTTATTTTAATTTGACTTTCTTTACTTTTATGAAGCTAAAATTATACAACAAGAACGTTGATTATCTTTTGTTGCTGAATATGCTACTCTTGAAATAGTATATGTTTGTGTGTTTTCGTTGAAAATGCTTCGTTTTAATTAACATCACATAAAAAAATACTTTTTCCTAAAATATTGGTTAATATATAAACATCATACGAAAAAAATGTATCTTATTAAGCTATCACTATAAATAAAGTCACTTGAAGCATATAAGACGTAAATTCCAGGGTATTTCATATACATACAAAGATTCATTTGTTACTTTATACTTGAATCATATAAAAGCATAAATAGACACATTTATATGAAATGAAACTAAAAGTGAAACTCTTTTATAAGATTTAAAAGTGGTAAAAGCAATTTTTTATTAATTTGACAAAAGCAGTTGAATTACCTAATTCATCCAGATGGAGTATCTTTGGTCACTCTTTAAATTTATTCTTGGGACTACCAAACAAAAGTTTTTAATTTTTTGATTTTTTAAAAATTAAAATACAAAATTTTGATATTTAGTATGATTTATTCATGAGCATTTAAAAAACGTATATGACATAAGCTTCAGAATAATTCATATGTACAAAGGAATAAATAGACACATTTTTTAGAGAAAAAATGAAATATCTTTATAAAAATTAAAAGTTGTAACAAAAATATTTTTTATTTGGTTAAAATCAATTACTAAATTCATTGAGATATAGTTCGTTTGATTACACATTAAATTTATCTTTGGCATTACAAAACTGAATCAAAATACTAATTCTCGGTATTTATCACGATTCAGAGCTAATATTTGATTTTTTTAACAATATTGTTTTGTTTTTATTTTCATAGGATTTTCTAGTATGAAATCCACAGTAAATTCCTTTTATTTTTTTTCATTCCAAATTAATTTTGCTGTCTTGAATAAACAACGATTGGAATTCACCTAACCCCGCATTCACAGATCCTTTTACTTTCGAGATAAAACTAATGCGTCTGAGAACAAACGATTTGTTTTATCTGTAAGTGCTTTCACGGGAACAGTTCCAGAAATCAGAACTCTTCGAACAAACGATTTCCAGGAACGAAAACGATCTAGCGAAGAAAAAAAAAGCAAACGTTTCCGAGCACCTGAATCTAATTTAATTTCGTATTTCGTCCGCTCGAATGGCATCAAAGGTATTTCGGAGCTGCTGAAAAGAGTGGGAAATGAATGTGTATTTATTAATCATTTAAGCGTGCTTAAAATAAAATGCATTGTTTCAGTTGTAACTGGAAATAATTACAGAATTTCCCAATAAAACTTGGAAGCGGAATTACGAACAATCAATATTCCGATTACTTAAGAATTTCCTGTTCATTTCCGAATCTTAGTAATCGGTAGAACACAATTCGTTTGAATTCACGGTTCTAAAATGAGTCAACCTTAAATTTAGTTTATTTCTCAGAAAATTAATTATGAAATAATGGAATAAATGTTTGTTGATGGCACAGGTTTTAATTAACTATCAGAAATTTTGGTAATAATCACGCCTCGATTTGTTGTCTTCCAAAGCAATCTGATAAACACATTGTCATTTAAAAGTAAAGATTAGTTAGCTCCTTCCTAAATGATAAAATTATGGAAATTTTTATTATGCGGTATTTTAAGTTAGAGAGTAGAATCCATCAAATTTATTTCATCAGCATAAATATATAGATGGCGTTTAATTCAAAAGGCTGTATTTTAGATTTAAGCATGTTGATCTTAAAACAGTAGTTTAAAATAGGACGAACAATTTATTAGGGAAAGAAGTGTCAGAAATAAAATTGAAGGGTTTGCTGCAAAAAGGATGTAGCTCCAACTAGTGGAGTTTGGAGTTACATGTATTATCATGTGGTAAAATAAAAACTTGTTTGTTTATTAAAGAAATATATAGCACCAATAGTTAATTCTCGTGTTCGCTCAAATGATGGAGCTGTATATAGTTTATTGTATTATAGAAGTATCTCCTGATCTACCATCGGTTTTCTGCAAACTTGAATGATTGGAGCTGCCTCCTTTTTGTAGCAAACATTTCAATTATTTTTTACTTTTAAATGAAATGTGAGTATTTGATCATCCATTATGAAAACATTTAAAGTAAACAAAATAATTTCAGCAATCATATCATTTTTTGTCAACCAAATTCGTAGTTATATATCGAGAACTTGCTGAAACTGGATTATCATTTAAATATTTATTAAATTTCATTACTAGCTTGATTAATAAACAAAAAATTCGAAAATTAAAACTAAACAAGTTTTGAGATTTATATTTATTTATGTTGAACAATATTTAGTAAAGAATTAGACCGTAGTTCTTTTTTCTTTTTTCTAATTTATTATTCGCTTTATTTCCTATTTAATTGCTGTACTTGTGAAAGACTTTGAACTGCATATCTTAACGAATCTCTAAGATTCAGACCTTTTTGAGCAAGGAGAATGCATTTTTCTTAGTATCTGTGGCAAAAGTAACTGAAATTTTGTTTCAATTGTACGGCATATAGACTTTATACTAAATAAGTAGATATCTACCAAATTTTTCTCGAAATTTATTCAGCAGAAATCTTTTTGTCCAATTTTGAATTAGCACGATCATTGCAAAATGAAGAGAACCACATGAATAAAGTTTGTCACATAGAATTAATTTCTAAACACAACATTCCTATCAAAATTGAAATCAAATCCGTCCAAGGTTGGATTTTCTATATGTCCGAATGTTCAAATATTGTAAAAGCGATGACAGAACAACTCAATCACTTAAATATATGAAACTCGGTAAGTAATTTTGTATCTACAATTATTGCTGGGTATCAAATTTTGTATTCAAATGGTCGAAAAAATAATTTTAATTTCCAGTTAACAATTGCTATACGTGTTCTTACGAGGCGATAATTGGCAGCAATAGAAGCTCATGCCTCCCTCAGGAACATCATGTGACCCCGCAATGAGACAATTGCAAATAGTTGTCTCATCTGGACAAACATTTCCCATTTGTCCCATTACGGCCACGTGAACTGTCTGAAGTAAGTCTGACCTTCTACTGCACACAATAGCTGCCACTGTAAGAACGATATTTTACAATATAGATTCAGCAAAATAATTAAATATATTCATGCCAAAAATCAATATTTCATTACTATTGTGACCCCCCGGGGAGCACCTAATTAATGGGTATGAGATGCTTCCTGTATCCCACCAATCCGTTAAGTACAATAAAGAAGGGGTATGGCTCCTCCCAACAACTACAGGACATACTTCCTACAAGGTAGGTTGCACCATGGCCGGTAATGGCCCTTAGGACTCAACCACAGTTCCCTCCAGTGCTGTTGTAGTTGCAGTCCGGTCATTCAATGTTTATTTGTGAGTACCATCGGGTGGGACGGAGAGTCAGTAACAGGACTTACGTTACTAATATTCGCCTATCACGATCTTATCGAAATTCGCAGTTTTTAGAGGGGAGGGGGAATAACAGTTTTATTAGAATATGTATGAGAACGTTTTTATATGGCAACTCCTCATGGTTAGATATTGAAATTTCTTATATAAATATACAAAAAGAAGCATGGAATAGAGAAGTGAATATGATAATCAACACAGAAAGTTTCTGTTACTTTTACTCCAAATTCTCATCTTGGCTTTCTCAAGAGTGCTGAACAATTTTGGCGGCAAGTCCTTTCTGGTCATTATACTTCAGAAAATTCATAAAATAGTTAGTGGAACAAAAGCTAACAGATTGGATCCTCCACTCCAGAAAATGATAAATGGCATGACACAATTGCCCATTCAATCACACAGAAAAGAATAAGAGAGACGGCAAACCCCTAGAGAACAGAAAGAGGTCTTGCAACTTGACTCCGAGAGAAAGGCAGCACTTTTCCAAAATGGGATCCCTCGATGAATTATTACTTTTACTTCAAAAATCGAAAACCGGTTTTGATAGTAGCTTTGCTCTTTTACGGCTGCAGTTATAGTTTCTTTTAGTTACTTGTTATCAAATAATTACAATTAATATAAACATGTATATACATATGACAGAATCAAAATATTAAATGGCAAAATAGAAAGCAAATTTCTTTCCTATATGTGGCGCTGGACTATTATTATTTTTTTTTACTATTTTATTCAAATTCTATTGCTATTATTATTATTTCTTTTCTAAATTATGAAGCTGAGAATGGTCTATAATTTCTCATCGCAATAGTTGAATTCGCATTCTTCACCTTCACTTGAAATGTATTGAAATCCTTGTATTTTACTGATTGAGCTATTGCCTGTCGATTGCAATGCTCAATGTAAATTGTTAAAACTCTATTTAAAGAATTAAAAATTAATTAAATTTAACTAATGAATTGATATTTGAAAAAACAACTGTATTAATTATAAGTGTCAGCCACTACAAGTTTCAAAAAATGTATCTGAACTTGAGTGGATGAATAAAAAGTATTTTATTGAGGACTGAAAATTTGAACAAGACATATAAATATAAAGAGAGTGTAAATCAATAGCAGGAATCGAAACCGGAATTAAAAGTAATGTGAAAAAAACTGGTCTCTAATTAAATTCGACTTTCTTGAATGGTTCCTACTTCAGACTAGAGTTACGTTTATTTATAAAATGTTTATTAAATTGGAAATGTAGTTATGTTTCTTATTGAATTTTATAAATTCTTTTTTATTTTTGTTCATTTCTATGATATTGAACAAACTTTAAATAGAGAATTTGAACCTTCAAAATAATTTGGGGTATATCCATTCATTGGCATTTCCTTCGGGGTTTTTATATTTTTCTTCATCTCAAAAGAATCTAACTTCATATCAGTATCTGCTCTTGCATGAGCGTAGCCATATAGATTAATCATGATAATTTCGGTCACCATGATAATCATTAATTAATCATGGTGACCGAGGCAAATTGGCTTCAATTTCATCAAACTGTAGCACGAAAAGATAATTAAAATAAAACTGGAAAACAATTTTCAGAATCAAGGTTACAATTATTGCTGAAAGGTTTGGTACCATAAAAGACTTAATATGACAGAAGGGAGACTGGAATTTTCAACTTCATAAATGAAATTAATTAATAAAAAACAATACAAATAAGTATATTTACGCATGAAAGTTTCAAAGTAAAAATTCATAATAAAAATGTTTATATTAATTTCCAACAACTAAATATTTTCAAGAAAGTATGGCTTCTAAATAAGAAGTTTTTTTTTTAACATTTACCAATTTTTGGACTTTGATAGAGGAAAAATTTTAGCCTATTTATTTGATGGAAGGAATTTTGATGCATACTTCTTCAATATTCTTGATAATATCTGAAAAGTTAGGTTTTTTGCAATATTCGGTTACAATAGGTATCTTTGAAAATATCTTTAACTTGATGTTATATTTATTTGCATTGTGGATCACCATTGAAGCTTGTCATATTCCATTGTAATGTGACAAATTATAGGTGCATTTGTCACATGGAACCTATAATTTGCACTGAAGTGAGGATGTTTTAACATTGAAGTGAAGAAATCAGAAAATTCCAATCATTTCCTAAAAAAATTCTAGAAATTCCAATCATTTCTTTGTGTAATATTTGAATTAAATTCACATAATTCTTAACATTTGTAAGTTCTGTATTATGCTCTGTAATTTAATTTTTTTCAGTTTTAATGTCTGAAAGCTATTTTGTAAAGTACGATACACTAAGATTTGAAACAACACGTGTTCAGTATTGAGGCGAAATGCTTTGAAAATCATGCAGAAAGCTTTTCAGATGATTAAATGTCATAGCAGCATCTTGTTGCTCATTTGCAGAAATGGATTCTACTGGGTTCATGGTATCAATTGAAACAGAATTGGATAGCATATGTGTAATCCTTTAGTAGTAGAAGCGCATGACTTCAAATATTAGGTAAGATTCGTAGACATCAGGTCTTATAACTGAAACTATCCGTTTCATTTCAAGAATGACAATTCCGTGTGAGGCATTTTCCTATTCATTTGCCAGGAAAGAAATTATGCCAGTGGATCTATGCAATTTTAAGCCATTTCTTGAAACAGTATATTGTGAACTGCTTTGCTCCGATCAGATAGAAATCAGATATACAAGTAAAAAGGATTTAAAATGGCTAACATTGTAAAATTGTATCCAATCCAGCACACTGTCATAGAGGGCAAAGAACAAGATTAGAGTTCAATGGCATAGCATTTAATCAAATGGTTTAATTACGTATTTGGCATTTTAAGTCACGTTTTGTATTGAGACAAATTCATTAATGAAAGTACACTGAGCTTTAGTAAAAAGCAAGAGATACGTGCTATTTCATAAATTAATGTTATGTTTCTGATGCCAATTCAAGATGATTAAATAATTTGATTCTAAAAGAAAATAACGAAATGTCAAATTATTTTCTGGTGGAAAAGTAACCGAATAATGCCATTATAAAAAGCCCCAGGCTAAATATACAGAAGAAGAAACATTTATAATTCAGTTACTCGATTTTTTTTAATAATACAGACTTTGGAATGAATTTGAAATACCAGAAATCTATTTGTAAAGGCTAGATAGTTAGATTCAATTCTTATTTTATTCAGCAAAACTTTACTGTGACACTGTTGATAATAAAGTGTTGTTATAATTAAAGTTCCATTTTTAAATGGTCAAAAAAAGAATGGTTGAAAAAAGAAACTTAGCAATAATTTAAAGAAAGTCTTGAAAATTTCTTTACCGCCATAAAAAATAGTTGAAAAATTCCCTATTAGGGGGGAAATGGCACAGTATACAATATTGTTAAACAAAATAGGACATGAAGACATTGGTTTAAAATGCGTTTAATCATTTCTGAATCGTTATACAAATCACTGTTCACTATGTGTTATCGCAAATGCATTATTTAGACCATAACCTAAGAATTTGGCTGAAATGAATGAAGCCATACACAGACATGTGGATAAGTTTCTTCCTGATTTCTAAGAGCTATCGTTTAGAATGCTATAATGAGATCAACTTGGTTTCAGAAAATGGTGGACGCCACATTGAACATACTTTGTAACATGTTTTAGAAACTCCTTTATACCGATATCTTCATGTCCTTTTTGTTTAACAATATTGAATATAGGGCCATTTCCCCTCTGCTGTTGAATTTCTAAATTTTTTTGTTTCGTTTTTGAGATACAAATTTTTCATTAAACTATTATTAAATTTGGCAACATTTGGCTCAATAGTTTTCCTTTTATGAACATTTTAAAATTGAGTTTTAATTAAAATAACGCTGTATTTAGGTCTTATAGATTTTTCTGTTAATAAATGATACGAAATTACAAATAAAACGAGTAAAAAAGTCTTCTTCTAAAAACGACTTTTAACACTACATTCTCAATTTCTTTTTCTTCTATTGTTTAGTTAAGACTTTTATTTGAGTGTTTACTTACTATTTCTATTCTCCTTCTAATTACATCTCTTTGTAAATGGGATATAGTAGACAACGCTAAAGGATTAGTCGTCTCTACAATAATGCTATTGTAGATAAAGTTAATTTAAATAATTGTTCGTATTGATTTAAAAGACTCTGAGGGATTTATTTCTGATTTTGAATTCTAAACCAGACTTTAAAAAATATGTATGTTCTCTGTCAAAACAAAGGAAAGCAGAATTCAAATAATTTTGCCTAAGTTTACGTACTAAGCTAACAGTTGCCCATTATGATTATAAAGTATTCAATATGTCTTTTTTCTAAATTTTATTGCGATGTTTTTTAAATCTTGTTTTTTGTTTTGTAAAAACATTAGATATTTTTGGAAAATTATATTCCATTAAGAACGGGTGCAATTCACATTGGAACTGTGCTAAGTTTTCAGCAATATTTTTTTTAATATTCAGTAAGAAGAAATAATAAAGAATAAAGTTAAAAAAAACCCTTATCTTTCCAAAAGTAACTAAGACTTCAGCACGAATAGCGTTACATTCATTTATGAAGAGATATATCTATTACTCAGCATGAACTTCTACTCAGAGTTGCATTTTTTACGGGTCTCACGAAGAAATGTAAAAAAAAAATCGTGTCTCCTTTTTCAAAATGACAAGAAATAATTTCTAGCATAAAGAATTGTTCTAGAGTTAATGTGATACTTCCTCTTAGTATACTTACAGGACGAGAATGATCTCCATAAGTTGAGCATCATTTTGAGGAGCACCTCAGATATGATCGCGGAAGTTGCTTTTTGCCGCCATTGTGGGTAGAGAAATGATGTATAGACGATTACTTATAGATGAGGGAACGTGCCTAAGTAGTTAAGACTTCAGTATACCGTTACATGCATTTATGAAGAGAGATAACTATTACTCAGCATGAATTACTACTAAGAATTGCATTTTTTACAGGTCACACGATGAAAAGTAAAAAAAAAATCGTCTCTCCTTTTTCAAAATAGCAAGAAATAATTTCGAGCCTAAAAAATTGTGCTAGAGTTAATGTGATACATCCTCTTGGTATTCTTATAGGACGAGAATGCTCTCCATAAGTTGAGCATCATTTTGAGGAGCACCTCAAATATGATCACGGAAGTTGCTTTTTGCCGCCGTTGTGGTTAGAGAAATTATGTAAAGACAATTACTTATTGATGAGGGAACGTGCCTCTTACGGAAGAGGTTAAATTGTGAACGGCAATTATCATGTGCCTTCTTCAGATTCGATTTCGGGACCATTGGGTCCTTAGCCGTATAGCATAACCCCTACACAAAAGTGTACACTCTAGTTTGGAAATTTTCATGGGTCTTATAAACGTACCATCACATTACTCTCCCTCCAGTAAGACCATAGGCTTGCATATACCTTGTCGTTGGCGCTGTATGATCAGAAGTGATTTTAGTGCCATTAAACTCCATCAACTTCAACTTCCCTCCAGTAAGCAGAATGTGAGATGAACGATGTTATCGCACCAAGTGTTTTTGGCGAATGATGAGCTCTTTAATCGCGCCAAGCGTTATGGCGGATGACGAACATTTATGTCACTCCAGGTGTGTGTGAAACTTGTTTAAAATATTTTTGAAAAATTTTAAAAGCTATGATGATATTTGCATTTTTTTAAAATTTTATCTTTAGAAATAGTTAAATTTAAATTTCATGTCTAATTTTTTTGATTATTATGGTGACAAAACATCACAATTTCCCATGTTTTTTAAGTAATCAGAAATAATCAAATTCACGTTTCATGACTAATATTTTTGCTAATTAAAACATTATAATTTTCCATAATTTTTAAGTAATCAAACTTTCAAAAATTATTGCTTATACTTTAACTTTCTTAAATATATTTATGTCAATATTGGGTCGCTTTTTGACAAATAGTCTATTCTGTAGAGCACTAAAACACACACAAACAAATGTATATTCTTCTACGATGTAAATTGAGATTCGTTGTATAAATATTATACT
>JAPMOQ010059118.1:2244120-2326449 GCA_026543055.1 Argiope trifasciata | reverse complement strand
ATTTTAGAAATCAAAATTATTTTATCAAATGATTTAGAAAAGTAAAAATGATTAAATAATTTTTTTTTTTAATTTTGCCAACGATTCTAATTTAACTTTCATGTCATCGGTCAAATGACAACGATGTAAATTTAGAACTGCTGTGAATTACGAGCAATATATTAATCGCTTAAGGGTGCCAAATTTGTTTTCAACAAAATTGCTCAAAACACTGTTTTAATTAAGAACGCAAGTAATTACGGAGTTTTCTAATAAATGTTCACCGCAAAATTTCGAATATTCAATATCCTGATTACTGGAGAACTTCCTGTTCATTTTCAAATACCAATAATCAGCAAAAATTTCGCAATTCATTTCTATCTAATGTGCTGAAAGGGAAAATCTTATTTTCGCTTCATTACTGACAGAGTGTTGGAAATCTTTTACTTTACAATGAGAAGGCGAATGTACGTTTTATCCATTACGCTTTTGCAGCTTTTGGCTCATGTTCAATCTTGTTTTTATTCAAATTATAAGAACTGCTTTAACAGCTAAAAGAAAATAATGCATAATGTTTTTCTTTTTTATATAAAAGTCAAGTAAAAATTTGAATATTCAGCACTTAAATAGGAAAGCAAAACTCCTTAAAAAGTGACTTTAAAACCTTCCGACCTGATGGTATTAGGGAAAAAGTTATTGTAATAACTGATATTCCGAATAAATGCTAACAAATTATATTACAAAAGAAAATAATAACTTTTTTAAGTAAATAACTCAAATGCCGATATGATAATAAACTCTATGAAATATTCTTTCTAAAATAATATCATTTCTAAATGTTATTTTTTTCTGTTTAAAATGGAAAATCTGTGCAAAAGAATGCCATCAATGTTTTACAGAAATAATTATCGATAATAATAAGAATGTTGCTTCCCAGTTTTTCCAACACATCAGGGTTCTGAAATGTAAAGGATTAGCTTTAATGTGCATTTTAAAGCCCAATACAAGGAATTATTGGCAAGATTTTCTAAGCTTGATGGCATATATTACAAAAGATGAGAAACATATAATGCAAACAAATAAAAAAACAGAATTAAACTGCATTTATATTAAAGCAATAAACGTAGAATTGTTAAGATTTCTGACAGAATAACAGAATTATTGAAACAAGATACAATTAGATAATATAAATTTGGAGTGTAGCCTGTACGGTGAAAATAAATACAATGCATTTAAATTTTGTTTTAATTCATGCAAGAGAGGAAATAATTTATCGATTTTTTTGTTTCCATTGTAATGGAATTACCCAAAACTTCAATCTGTACTAAATGGGAATATTAAATATTTTCAAGTTCTGCGTTTATCAATCAATTATTCGCTGTTCCCATATGAAAAGAATAATATGTATTTTTTATTTTGCTTCATTTATACGGTCTACTAACAGTTGTAATTTTTTGTTAAAATGTATGAAAACAGAGGCAAAATGGAATAAATAAAAAGCAACACCTAATCTAACTAAATTAAAAATTAAATCCTTTAAAATGTATGACGACCCAAAATTTGGTTTGGGGAGATTTAATTAACAATTTCATCAAATGAAATATTATTAATTAAAACCAAATTATAACAAAGCTGTATGACATAAAGGACTAGTTATTTTAGATATATATTGAAGGTTTTTATCAATATCAAAAATATATTTGCTTATTAAAGAGTAATATTGAGTTGAACAATTACTCACAGCTCGATATTAATATCTTGTGATGGGAAAAAGTAAGCCATTTATGTTCGTCTAGCAGCTTTGGTTGCTAAAAGATGAGACGTGTTGGTCAGCATCAGCGTCATCTTTAGTTTGAAAAGTCGTAACACGCATTACAATGATTGAGGCATTCTAAAGTCAATTATTCCTGAATAATCTAAGCCCAAACAGATCACCAAAAAGATCACTGTCATGATATTGAGTGCAAAGTTTGAGATATACAATATCCTCCTATAAATTAACATCTATAAATAAATAAATTGCGCCTTTTTTACAATCTAGAATGCATACTCAATGAATATGGTTGAAAAGAGATGACAACTTGCTGCTTACTTTAGCATGCCGTTCAAAGAAAGAATTGAAGTTAACTTCTTTAAACTGGCTTTCAAAGAAACAACTTAAATAAAGGGGCAAGTGAATAGAATTGCGTTGTAGTTTATCTCTACGCTATCGGCGTGCTTTGAAGTGTTCTTATATGACCGATTTTATTGAAGGATCTAAACAATTGAATGATGTGAAGTGAATTATTCATTTATGGCCAGCTTAAACGGAGGAAATAATGCATGGAAGGGTTTGGAAGGTCTTTATACTATTTAAAAGTCATACCATTTACCAGTCATACCAGATTTTTTCAACGAGTTGCCATTATATTGACAAAATATCAGATTTTAAAAATATTAATATTATTGCAAATAAAATAAATATTAATTATAGTTTTTCTAAAATGTAAATTTAAAATGTAAAATCTATCATACTATTTAGAATTGTTGTAAAAGGTATTATAGATAAAATGTTGTTATTCAATCGCATTATTTTTACCAAATGAGCGTTCTAACATTGTTATTATTCACTTCTTGGCTAATTTCTATTTAAATTGTGCTTTCCTCGATGCCTTTCTATTTTTTTTTTCTTTTCACTTAACTTTCTCAAAGATTAAGAGATACAGGAATAAATATTTAACAGATCATAGAAACAATACATATATATAGAGGAAATATATATTGTTGGTCTATATATAGAGTATTTGCAAATTCCCTTTGGATTTGTAATTCTATATTACGTTATTAATACGGCTTATATCTGTAAGGTAGGATAATTCTGAATTTATATAAATAAACCTATGGAAACCCCAGTTCATTTTAAATAACTAGGATGAAACTTTTCCTAGTAAGCTACTTTTCAATTTTCCAGCAGCATAATCCTCGACATCTGTATTACGTATTATGTAAACAAAAATATTTTTCTTATTAATACTGGGTAAGTCAAAGTATATGCTCCAATTCCATAGATGTACTATGCAAAATGTGATAAATATATGAATTTAAAACAGGTATTTATAACAAGATACATTTGCCTTTTACGTTGCTACATATATTATTATGCAAAACACATATTATTGCGTTTTAACGAATTTTTCGTTAAATATACATTTATGTTTTACTTTTTTAAACAATTGTTTGTCAATGGATTCTAAACAGAACTGATTCATCAGAGCAGCAATGAGAGGAAAGATGAAAAGAGGAGATGCATATATTTAACAATAAAATAAACTCGGATTGCTCGGAGACTGAATTTTAAAAATACATTCAGCAACAACACGATATTCACATTAAAAAAATGAGCAAAAAGTACTTAATAGAACAAAAATCAAGGTCAATTAATGACGAATAATTCCGGATATGAGCTCATCCTTCCGCTTCTTTCCTCTTAATGGGATAGAATCTTCGAAAAATGGCTGTCTTAGAATGCTGAAACGAAGAGTACATGCAGATATAAGACAAGCAAGTTTTGAATGGCTCCTTACAAATGTTCTATTTGCAGAATTTTTTCCAAACTTTGGGCAACATGTCGGTAATATTTGTCTCATTTTATGTGATTTTTACTGTGAGATTCGAAAAAGATTGAGAACATTTGCCTCAAGGTCCAAAGAATATAACTGATTTTAGACTGATTTAAGACTATAACTGATCTATATAGAGATTTTATGCGTCATATGCTATCGATATCTATATGTTGTACAAAGTTTGGCAAGAAATACATATAATGTATGTTGTACTACAAAAGGAGAGTATATCGAATATATATGAGGAGCAAATTCCAAATTTGCTTATATTACCTCTGCATGTATGCACATTTTAAATTAATATATTTATTATATTTTGAGAAGTATATCTATGAAATTAATGCCTTCATTTTAACTAACTCTGTTATCATCAATCTGATTCTGATTCTGTCATTAATAAACAATTATACTCTAAATGTTATTAACTACACAAAATTTTAATAAAATTTTATTAAATTAAATATAAGTAAAATTTATTTAATTAAATATAATTAAAATTTATTTAATTAAATATAATTAAAATTTATTAAAATAAATATAATTAAAATTTATTAATTACACATTTTTAATTGATATATTTATTATATTTTGCTTAGTATGCCCATGAAATTAAGTCCTTCATTTTAACTGACTCTGTAATCATCAATCTAATTCTGATTCTGTCGTTAGTAAAAAAATTATATTCTAAATTCATGAGACTCTTGATTCATGCAATGAAAACCCTTCAGGTAAAAAATTAAAAATTTCTAATAACATCTGTGCTAAAAATATTCAAAATGAATTTACCTTACAGATTTTGTATCGTCAACCAATCAATATTACATGCAATAATGAAAGTATAAAATTTAAAGTAAAACTTATCGAATCATATTAGAAATTAAAAAATATGCAAATCAGTCAAAGGCTTTGTTCCATTGAGTGACAATTCAATTTAATGCAACAAGAAATTCCAAAATTTTTCCAATTTTGTATCAAAGAATTTAAAAAAAAATCATTCTTTGTTGAAATAAAAGCTTTATTCTACGATGAATGGACTTTTCCATTCCACAGTAGAATTTCTAAGAGAACAAATTATTTCGAGTCCTTTCATTCCGGAAGAATATTTAAATCCACGGAACAGTTTACCGGTTTGAATTAACACATTTGAATAACACAAAGTTAATTAGTGAATATTTACTTGGAAATAGTAAAATTCTTAGTTTTCAGTTGTAATTTCATTGCTTTGTGAATATCCCCTATTCCACATCTAATTTTATACGAAATTTCGTATTTAATTAAAATTATCATAACACACTCTAGGGAAAGAAATTAATAAATATAAAGTTACGATATTTTGAATTTAGATTCTTAATTATATATAATTAACAAGTTTGGAACATGGAAACGCTTAGAAATTTCAAATAATTATTTCAATAAATAATATGAATAAATGAGTTTTATTAATTTATTAAATTTAAGGGGTAAATAGAATAGTAAATTTAATTTAATTATGTTATAAATTATTATCAATTTACAAGGAAATTTCAATTATTTTCACTAAATGCTTTTTCTCTTTTTCAACAAATTTCTACTCAATTTATTCAAAAACCTTTAAATAATTTGTTTTATGTAACAAATTTATAACCAACATTGAGAATTCGTTTTGCATTCTTTAAGGTTTTTTTCCTTCATGAAATTTCTACCTAACTTCAAATACTCGTGACTTCTATTTGCAGCAAAGCTGACAGTCTTTAAATGCCGAAATGTTTGGCAAGTGAAGAATACTTCTATTCAGGGCTTAAATTAAAGTCCTTCTACTCCAAATTAACTTGAGAGTAAAGACAATTATTACAGTTGAGTCGGTGTTTAAATGTAATAAGCAAAGCTCCGGCTCAAACGTTAAAGCCAATTACAAACTTGTTTGGCGGTAAAAATAGATTTAGTGATTTATCTGTCTTGAAAACGCCACCTTGGCGGCTAGATCCCGAAGTCATGAGCTGACAGCTCGCCTTAACAAGAAAAAAGATTATCTTACGGTGAGCAATAAGAGTTAACGGAGAGAATTTCTGAAATTGAAACTAAAAGTATCTGTCGATAATAAAGTATCTTGTTTTATTTCTAAACTTTTTTTTTGCGTAAAAGTGATGGAAATCGAACCAAAAAATACTCGTTATATGCATTTATGCGCTCAAAATGCCTTTTTGTGCTAAATCAAGTTTGTAATTTTAATTTTTCTTGTAATTTATACAACTTTCAAGAAAATAATATTAATTCTACAGTTTGTTTCCAGGTGGTGCTGTTACCTATTTTACCATTAGTGCATGGTCACTGTAAGAAACCAAATTTGAGATTATAGTTATCGCCGTTTCCAAGTTAATGTAAAATAATATGATATCCCTGTACCCTCTTTGTGAGAGATGTGTAATCACAATGAAAGTTACTTATGAGGTTAATGAGATCATATTTTCTAATTTATATGATAAAATCACATTAACTGTTTCTATAATTGTTTTAGTTCAGGTTGGCAACAGGCGTGATCAGTCAACTCTCCCTAGATTTCGAACTCCACACAATCGTGTACAGCGTGATGAGTCACAAAGTTTACCCTATATGTCCAAAATGCAATGGGACTCAAGCTGCTCCTGTCAACATTTTGGCCTCCATCGGTTTTAATAAAGGCCAACTGTCCTCGAATCCTGAGGCCGTATTACATTGTTTGAAGGAGTTCGGGCTTTTGGACCTGGTTTGATGTTACTGTCAACCAGGTGGGATAAGCCCTATCAACACAATTTGAGATCGCATATCTTGTATAATGAATAGAAAGTATTCGGATTGCTAAACTTCGAAACACCAGTTAATTTGAAAATTTCAAAGTACTTAAAGTAACTAGTAAAATGGAGCAATATATTGAGATTAGCCACTGTGTCAATTTTTAACATTGTTACATCTCTCGGAAATGGTAGGCGAAAATTTGCAGACGATAATTGATATTATATTTAATGGAAATGACGTTTTAAAGAAAATAAGACATTCAGAACATAAAAATTGCTACAATTTTATAGGAATTCGTAAAAAAGTTTTCATCTTTGAGAATAGATAAAAACTTTGAGATCAACTAAAAATATCTCTGTGTACCTAATATATACCTATCCCGAAAATACCTAAAGTTCATAGACTTAATAAATTATAACCGATACTAAATATAAATATATATTTTGGTATATTTTTACAATATGACTAATATGAAAATAAATATTCATATAAATATTGATAACAAATTCAAAAATGCATAAAAATCTTAGATGGAGTAAATTAAAGCCAATATCAAATATATATTTGGCTTAAATAAACTGCAATTATATATTTGGCGATCATTAAATAAACTACAGCATCTTTTCTATTTTTTCGTTGTTGTCAATCATTACCTCTCATAGAAAACATACATAATTCGACATTTATCATAGCATATTTTTGTTGCTTACAAGTATCATGATTCATCTTTCAAATTGATGAAGATTTCTTTCAGGAAAAATGAAATGCCGAAGAAAATAAATCCAACACTTTTCTTATTTCACCATTTATTATTTACTTCGATAACAGAAAGCAAAAATTATTTCCAGTGATCATATTCTATGAAGGAATATATTGTTGCATATGAGGCAAAATTAATCGAAAATGTAAATCAACAAAAAAAATCTATAATAAAAAAAAAAATTAGAAAAGGTAAAAAATTCATTATTTTATGTCTTCAAATTGAAACTAAATGGACTCGTTATTTTTTCTTATTTTGAAGAGTTGATATGTCAATTATTTTGTGAAATGCTAGCTCATTATGCATTTTCTTACGTTTCTGTTGAAAAAACATAGAGCTATTTAACATCCAATTGTTTTGCAAGAGAAATATTGTTTCACGTATAGGTTTGAAAAAAATAGTACCCATTATATTGCTTTTCGTAAATTCTTTTCGTTCCTATCTCCTTTTCTTTCACTAATTCCTACAACTGCAATGGTCGACCTCGCTAATGATGTCACAGAATACCCTTTCTCAAACTGTTCTGCTGCCTAAATGGGCAATTTAATAGTGTGAGAGCATTAGTTCTTCATTTATTTCTTTTTTTCCTGATCTCTTTAAGTTCAAAGCAATAAAAATGGCAAAAAATAAAATCGTCTGCTGTTTTGTCTATACGAAATTGATCCAATTAGAATTTTATATTTCTTTTTGCATTTTTCATATAGTGATTCTAGTTATATGTCAGTTTTATTACTCATTTTTTAAAGCCAAGTTAGAATTTTAATTGCTGTTTTAAGGAGAAAAACTATTTAGGTTTCCTAAATACAAAATTTTAGATGAATATGTTAGGAAATAAATGCAAATAATCGTGTTAAAGTTACAAGTCTTATGAAGGATTTTCAGTAAACAATTTATTATCTTTCATAAATTCTTTGAGATTTTGAAACCTTTCTTTAATTAATGTGTCTCGTTGGATATCTGGGAAAACTTTGGTCTTAATCTATTAAATTCTAGTGGTAGAAAAAATTACCTTTGGTGAATAATTTGTAGATAATCTACATAACAATGCAGTGAATTTTTAATACTAAATAAACCTATATTATGCTGTAGCTGTTATCTTTTACTAGATTTAAATCCTCTTTGATAGTTCTTTTAATTTATAAACCATAAGTCTAGGAATGTTTAATTCTTTTCCTTAAACTATGTCTTTCGCAGATAATAAAAGATTCATTGAGAATTTCATTTTTTGGAAATGGCTTTTCAGTATGTAGTAAAACTGAAAGAATATTTTTCATAGAAGATATTATATTTCTATTAAATATTTTGATTAATTTCATAAAAAGAATATGAAACACGCTTTGAAAATGAAATTAAACAATGAAAATTCGGCTAGTTGCTTTGTCAAACGTATTTATACTTAAAAAATCTAAAATAATCAGATCAGGTCAGAAAAAAATTACTAAGATTAAAAAATAAACTTCTCATTAGTTAATAAAATAATTTTTCAAACCGATAATCAGAATAATCTAAGCTGAAAAAGAAAAAAAAATATTAAATTATATTAGCAGATATTTTGCTATGTATTTAATATGAAACGAATAAAAAATAAGTCAATCGAATATATATATGGACATAAGGCATAAATTTTAATTATTTTTACATGCATACCGTAGTAAAAAAATGCAAAGTCATTTCTTTTTTTTAATCTTTTGCTTTTCAGTATGGAATCTACCTAAGTCCAAGCCAATGTATAGATTTGTTTGGTTTCATATAATTTTCTTTCTTTTTTCATTTATTTATTTTTTTTAAATATTTAAAATTTGTCTACTTTTTTATTTACTTTTCGGTTTTCCATGCTTAAATTGCATACCTTTGGTAAATTTTTATTCTTCACAAACTTTATTTGAATGATACGGTAACTGAGCAATATTATGTAAGACCTCCTTTATACTTTTTTTGTCTCACTCTACATTATTCCCTTTATTTATTTATTTGACTTTCTATTTTTTTCTTTATAATTTCAGTTTCCTTTGCATAAAAGTACACCTTGGTGAGAAAGAATTTTGAATAGCCAGAGTTTTGGCAGTTTTTAAGTCCCAATCTGTTTAATTGTTAAAATGGGGTCTTTAATGATGTAATACCACTTTTAACACACACTGAATTATCGTAAAAATACATATCGTAGAGAAAGTTTATATCACAAAAAAATGAAACAAACAAAGTACAATTATTGAAAGCCATTAAAAAGGTATATTAATTCAAAATAGTTTTTATTTTCAATTTTAAAAAATGTATCCTTGTGATTATTATTCAAAGATTTTTTAAAGAAAATTACAGATTTATGCTTCGGTATTTAAAACAATTTACACTCATGTATAAAAATGAAAATTTATGAACTTATATTACTTTGAAAATGTTTTTTGATGTAAATGGTTCAACGAAATTTTCCGATGAAAATGGAAATTCTATTTATTTATAAAAGGTGATTGAAATTAACATAACTCCCATTTTCAAGTTCTTTTAATTTCACCTTAAAATAATACATTGAAGGAGCAAACGATTTGTTTTATTTGAAAATACTTTTATACTATCATCTTAAAAATTTGAATTCTTCGAACAAATGATTTGCAGGGGCGAAATCGATAACATAAAAGATAAACTTTTGCATACATGAATGTAATTTAATTTCATATTACATTAGCAAGATTAACAATAACATGAATAGTTCAGAGCTACGGAAAACATAAGGAGATAAATATGTATTTACAAATCGTTAAGAGTGTTCAATTTGCTTTAAATAAAAGATATCTAAACATCGCTTAACTGAGAAAGCAAGTAATTACTGAATTTTACAATAAAATGTTGCTAATTAATTTTGAGAGGCTAATTTCTAGATAGCAAGAAGATTTCATTTTATCTTCGAATGATGATAATCAACGAAATTTTTTAAACTTTCTGCACCGAAATTCCAAAATATAACTAATTTATTTTTATATTATTGCTCAGACAATAATAGAACGCAGTTATTGAAAAATATGGTTCTAACGAAGAATGGTTGGTAAATTCTCAATTTACTTGTTTTTATATTTAAAACAACATTTACATGTTATCCACTTGTCTTAGGTAAGAACAATTAAAAAGCAAATAAAAAAATTTTAGAAGCTAGCATAATGTATTTTAATGAAGTATTTTAAATTCTTCTGATCATTGCTTGTATAATAAAAAATGATTACATTATGAATTTCTAAACATAAAGGAGAGTTCATTTTTTTTTTTTTTTTGAATAGTGGAAATCAACAGAATTTTATTTTCTTTCTGAATCAAAATTCCTAATTATAACCTTTTTTATTTTTCTCAGAGAATAGTAGAATGTTTTTATTGAATAAGAAAATGCTAATGAAGAATGATGAATAAAGGCACTATTGTTCGTATTTCCATATTTATGTATTATCTTCTTGCTTTAGACCATACCAATTAACAAGTAATACAAAAAAGAAAATTTTAAGTCATTTCCTACTTAGGTCAACAAAACATTTTTTATTTTAGTTAATTTTTATTAAATAATTACCAAAAAAATATTAAGTGTCAAAAAGGTATTGATTTTTGCAAGAGTTGAACTCGTATTCTTCATGTGGAAAATGCTGATATCCACGCATTTTACCGATAGAGCTACTGCTTGTTGATTTCGGCATTCACAAATTGCTAAAACTATTTAAAGTATTAAAAATTAATTAAATTTAATGAAGGAATTACTATTTCAAAAAAAGTGTATCAACGTCAAATGTCACCCGCTACATGCTCTAAAAAATGTATTTGAACTCGAGTGGATGAATAAAAAGAATTTTATTAATGATTGAAAATTTGAAAAAGATCTATGAGTAAATATATAGAGAGAGAACGTGAGCTATCAGTACTAACTGAAAAAAAAAACATTGAATAAATCTTGCATTTTGAAATAATTTTAAATCCATTCAATTATTATGTGCATAAATTACATCAAATAAATTGAAACAGCTTATCAATAAGTTGCTGTTTATTAGATACCTTGGTAACTGTTAGAGAAGATAATTTAAACAAAATTAAAAACCCTAAAAATATTATAATAAACGAAATAAAACTATTTTCAAATATTTGATATAAGAAATTATCTTCAAATACTATGAAAAATATCAAGCAAAGTAATTCCTGTTTTAGCATTCACAAAATTTCCATGACTATTTTTAGAAATTTACCGAAAAGGAATTATCCGCCGAAATTTTTTAAGCATCCTAATCAACAAGTGAAGTGAGAACGAACGCTAGAAGACACAACAGTACGAATGATTCTTTGGCATTCACCCGATTTCCGAAGCACTATTCGCAAGTCACATTTTTATTTTTAGGCCTTTTTTTCATTCCAGAGGTTATAAAACTTGATAATTGAACACAAAACATCATACATACACAATAACTTTCCCTTTATTAAATGGAATAATAAATAAATCTGTATTACATTAATAACTTAATCATTAGACAAAAGTATTAACATGATTATCATTTCTTTTCAAACACGTTAAAAGCATGTTTATATGGTTTTTAAAAAAGATAATTATTAGATTCTTTCAAAGTTTCAGACCTTACTAGATGAAATAATAAAACAAGAAATTTAAAATCAAATACAGTATAATATGGTGACATCAAGCGTTGGAAAGCTCTTTTCTTTTGCCTCGATTTCGCAAATTTTTAATGGAATTTATTACATAATCTTAGCATTCATCAAATATATTTTTTGCATAGTAAATTCATATTTTCGAAAAAATTCCTGTTATCATGAATTTTAAATTTGATGCTTCCTTTTTACACAATCCTATACTATCTTACTAGAAATAACAACAGCGTCCGAAAAAAAGTTGTTTCAAAGGTTGAAATCCATGGTTGTTTCCAAACTAAAAAATTCGAACGTTTTATGGATTTCATCTGGAAAAAAATAGCCCTCTGAACGTCAATATTTTAAAATGGCTATGAAAATGGAGAAATACCATTGAAAAAGAAACGGAAAAGAAAATATGTTCATGCATTAAATAATTTTTATTCCTTGAAACATGGAAGTATGAAAGACGCGTTCCATATTTCGGAGAAGAATCTGCTGTGGCTTTGTATAGAAAATAAATCTGCAGAACATATTTTATTTTTCATTACACCTGAATCTGAACTATTTCGAAAATAATTCATGAAATTCTCTTCGAATAGCATACTGAATGTGAAGTTATTTTCAATTCTTTACCAGCATCAATAGAAAAAAAATGAGAATAATTGAGAGTAGCTATTTTTAGTGAAGTTCTGTGAGAGTCATAGCCCTACTTATTGATGCTCTTGTTGCTAAAGCGTTGCTTAATGTATCAATGTTATGTATCTAATGACGAAACATTAACTATCTAATCATTCTTAGTATTTTTAGGTCAAACGGTCTGGCCTGTAAAGGTCCACAGCACGTAACGATAGACATTAAGAAAACGTTTTACAACAGATTGAATAGTAGACCTCGTGTTTAAAAAAGTCTTTGCCTTCATTAGTTTTCTTCATAACTACCAATAAATGTCTATAATAAATATATAAAAATGTCTGCATGTTTACCAGTAATAATATGCAACAACTACCAAAATGATTCAATTGTCCTATAGATGCCGTAATGAATATTCAAATGCCAAACACTAATACCATTCAAATGAATCGGATATTTAAATGAAAAATACAAATCCTTATAATTATTAAAATTGCCATGATATAATCGAAAATTGTAAATCCTTTTAAATAGAATGAGACATTTTCAGCCTAAGAATAAGCCAGTTTAAAAGAAATGATGTCAATAATAATTCATTAGCAAATTTCGATATCAAACGACTCATTTGTTCTATTGGTGCCAAAATCAATATTCAAATACAAAACAATAAAACCATTAAAATAATCACCATATTTGTTGAATTTAAAATATCCTTGTAATGCGGAATATTTTTATACTTATATATATAGACACTTTTAGAAAAACTAACAATAATAATCCATTAGCAAATTTTACTGCAAATCTCATTATGCTTTTCTATTAAAATTCAATTAAAAATGTTTTAACAGTTATTAATTATTTAAAATATTTTATCAGTAATTAAATATTTAATATAAAAGTTATTTTATCGATAAGTGAATTTAAGAATTTCACTTAAATCTTTTAAAATTCAATCATTTTAATTAAAAGATAGTTTATTTATTTAATTAATGTTTAAAAATCCAATTTGAAAGGAATATTTCTCAAGTCTTTGAATATCATAGATTAAAAATTTATAATTGACTTCTTTACTTTTCTGTAAAAATTCCTAATTACTACTCTAAGATTATAGAATAATCTCAATACATGAGTAATTAATTAATTCAAAATTTCTTGCTACAATGAAAATTTTAAAAGCATTAATTAGCTTCAAACATATTTTGTTATTTTTGAATATTGATTTAAACCTCGCTCATGAATTAATTAATATAACTCTTATAAATAAATAAAGGAAAAATTTTCAGAATCGATAGTTATTTTCCACTACAAAATTCAAAGGGCATTCATTTTAGAACAAAACAGGGAAAAAAATCAATAATTACATTATCATTTTGAGCATTTCTATTGACTATTCTGAAATATATTTGATCTAAGAAAATTACTAAACTTACAGACATTTAGTACTTTAGCATCCACCAGGGGTCGCTATTTCTGTTTTTTCATTTTCAGAAAAGTTTTTCTTTAACAGATTTATTTCCAAATCGTTTAATTCGACATATGGATAGCTTTTTAACATTAAAAAAAAATTTTATCAAGGAATGTTTTTGAACGAATTTCCTATATAAAATTTTCAGATACAGTTTTTTGTGGTATTCTTGATTTCTGGTCTGCATAATTTCTGGTGTAGTTCATTTGCATCGCTTAACAGCATAATAGTTTAAACGTTATCAAAATTAAAGCATAAGATTATATATCTATTCAATGAGAGTTATTTATTACAATATCTTAAAGGCTATAGTTAAATAGTTTTTTTCATAATAATTTTAATAACCAGTTTCATAATAATAATAAAAAAATTCCTTTAAAAGGGAACTGTAGTTGATGCAAATAATTTTAGTTTTGAAAACATGACCACAAATAGCTATTTAAACTCAGGATTATTTGGAACGAGTTCAGATACAAACTCCAGACATCGAATTAAAACTATTGTTATTGTAATGCTTTAAGTTCCCGTTTCCGGTATTTTAAATTAAGTCTAAGTGATAAAATTCAGACTAAAATTTCCCATTAGAGTGTTGGTGTTCAAAGGTTCCAGTGGAATACGAAATTTGGTCAGATTTTTTTTCCTTTATTTCTGAAACAAACATTATTAACATTATTCTTTTCATATTCTCCATATTTCAATTAATCCCCTGTAAAATAAGAAATTAATAACCCGTCAAAAAATAACTAAAATTCCATAATCATATGTGTCTCTATATTTTACAATAATTTATTAAATTTTTTGAGCAAAATTCGGTGTTAAAAATTTTATTATTTATTAATACTGTTCTAACTTAATTGTGACAGTTAATTCACAATTAATACAAATGTGAAAACTGAATGAGACTTTTATAAAGAGGAAAGACTTTTTTAAAAATTTGTTTTTAATGAATACACTCTTTCTTTGTAAATAATAATATTTAATGTCAATAACAAAGTCTTTTCTAAAGAGAATACATTTCTTCGTTGTGTGTTTACTTTACATGTATATTTACATCTTTATATTTTTATATTTGTTTCTGAAATTATCTTTTAAAAAGTGACTTTTAATGCTATTTAAGACAACATCGCTGAACTAAATATTAGAGGGAATTATTTTCTAATGGTAACATTTGTATCAAAATACATTACATTGTAAACAGCACTTCTCCTTACGGATATTTAAGGTGCACAAATATGATTAGAGTACTCAAATATGGAATTAAAAATGATTATAAGTTTTATTTTACTTTTTTTGCTTTCTTCAAGAAAATAAAGCCTATTTGTTTGATCTATAACTCTCTTTTTTTCTGAATATTTTATAAATGGCGAAATATTTTGAAAAATATCTAGGAATATAAACCAGAAGGAATTCCTAGGAATTTAACTTGAAAAAGATATTTCCAAGCTCCTGATTCTAATTTAAATTCATATTTCATCCCGTCAAACGGCAACTAAGTAATTTTATGGATACTGAACTTAATTAGAAATGATTGTATACTTATTAATCGCTTAAAGTGTAAATACTTTTATATGAGAATTCACAAAATACTATTTAATTAATAAGCGAATAATTAATGAGTTTTCCAGTTACATTTTTACTCAGAATTTCGAACTTAAAGCATCTTTATTAATGATACTTGATAATGAAATTTCCAAGTTTCATTATCAAATAGTTTATCAATTATTTTATTTTTCATATTCCCGTTCATAATGACATTTCAATAAGAATTTTAAGAATTAATTGAACAACTGAAGCAAATTACCTATTTTAAAGGAAAAGATTTTATAAATTAATTTATTCAACTTTTAAAATCTGAAAGAAAAGCAACTAAGAGGAAAGTATGCATATATAGTTTGACTAAATAATGATAGGAAGAAAATTAATACAAAGTTTGAAATAATAGATAAAATATTGCAATTAAATCAATGAAAACAAATTAAATTAGAATAAATAAATCCGTTTTAAGGCCAATACAACTTAAACATTAATGAGATAATTCAGTTTTATTTAACAAAATTAACTAATATTTTCTTTAGAAACCATGTTAAAAATTGAGGTTATAATCTTAACTGTCATCAATATGAATGACAATTATTTCTTACAGAAGAATTAGTGAAAATTCAGAATTATATATTTCTCAGTATTAAAGTACTATTTTTCACATTACAAGTGTCATCTGACCTTTGTTCAAAATAAGAGGTCAGTCTCAAAATATTCCTAATGTTGTTTTAAAACGGTATGTTAAAATAACTAACCTAAACTAAACTTCCACACATTAAGAGAAGGAAGAGAGTAGGGGGTTAGTAATCAACAACTGCAAGACCTCAAAAAAATAAATAAATAACGAAAATTTAAAGAAAAAAATATTTTTGTGCTAAAAAATTAATAAGAAATTATGTATGTTCTTTTTCCTAACTTTCTAAATAACATTATAACATAAATGGAATCTTTTTCCAGACATTACCTTGAAGTAAAACCATAATAATAAGACACAATAATTTTTTGTCAACATATTATACCATACAATATATAGATTAAATCATTGAAAAAAAGTTAAAACTTATTTAAACACTTGTTAAATTGTTAAACTGGTCGATTTTTTTACAATAAAAAGACGAAGAAAATGATATCGCGTGTTATATCGCTCAAGTAATATATGAACTTGTTATTTTTATGTAATATATGAACTTGTTATTTTTATGTAATATATGAACTTGTTATTTTTATGTATTATATGAACTTGTTATATATGAACTTGTTTGTATTATGTAATATATGAACTTGTTTATATTATGTAATATATGAACTTGTTTATATAATGTAATATATGAAATTTTTTATATTATGTAATATATGAACTTGTTAATATTGTTATTTTTGAGTTTATGGCTCAATGCAATTTAAAAGGATCAGAGATAATTTTTTATTCAAGATCAGATTAATGGCCCTTATTCTTTTGGTGAAACTATAATAATAATAATGGACATGAAGAAAAAAATCGCTGAATTAGGTGTGGAAATATTCTGAATCAGAACACATCAGAGACATATTATAAACAAAAAAGCAGATACACTAGCCAAGCACGCTTTAAACTTAGAAAAGCAAGGAATGTCTTTTCATGAGCCTGAAATCCAAATCAAAAATGAGATTTAAAAATTAATGATTAAGAACTGACAGGAAAGATGGAATAATTCCATCAAAGAAAGAATAACCTATCAAAATGTTAACTGAAACGGGGGCGAACTTAATCTCAGTCAAGTGCATTCTGGTGTGTTTTCTATACATAGTAATAATATCTTTGTCAAAAATTACATGTGGCAGTGTGGCACCGAAGAAGGCTCTATAAATCACGTGATCCAAGCATGTGCACTTTGGTGAGAACAATGACTCAGATGGCCAAGAAACTGGATGTTTCTTGGCATTGAAAAACTCTCAAAAATTCCAGTAATTGTCTAGTATTGTCAAAGTAATTGCCCAGTTTTGTCAAAGTCGTCCTCTAATATTCCAGAAATTGCATTTAATTGTCTTCGAATATTCCAGTAATTGTCAAAATAATTGTCCAGTATTGTCAGAGTTCTTTCTGTTATTATCTTCTAATGTAAAAATGCCAACGTGTTTTTAAAGCCTTTTTAATCTTATACAATAATACGAGGAATGGTTGCCAAGTCGAAAATCACCCCAGAATTAATAAACTCCGGTAAACTTAGGGGTCTGGGGTTTTTGGCCACGAGGAATCGATTGGCGCCGGTTTTGAAGCGCTACGGTCGAGCAGTTCGGAGTTACAGATAGGATATTTTCAAACTTTATTAGTTCGCCATAATGGCTGATAGGTTTCAAGCGGTAACGTGCTGCCATCTATAGCCAATATGGCGAGCTAATAAAGTTTCTAGAAGATGATCCGGAACTCAAGGAACTGATCTCGAAATGGATGATCCATAACCCGTGTGGTGATATGAACCCAAGCGCTCCGTGCATGGTCAGCAAACATGGAAGAGACCAGTGCAGATGGGGATTTCCAATGGAACATCAAGACATGACATTGCGGGTGGGCGATGAAAAGCCGAGGTTTAACCGGTTATCTTTTCACCAATGGTTCCACAAATTTTCTTATGGCATGTATTGTTTTGATAAATCACAATTGAAAATTTAAATCTTCGAGTTAGCTTCGATACCTGTTTTCTCCGAGCGGAGCTCGGTCACCCGCTGGTGTTTTACAATATAAAAAATTCCAGTAATTGTCCAGTATAGTCAAAGTTATTGTCTTTAATTATCTTCGAATATTCCAGTAATTGTCCAGTATAGTCAAAGTTATTGTCTTTAATTATCTTCGAATATTCCAGTAATTGTGCAGTATTGTCGAAGTTCTTGTATTTAATTATCTTCTAAAATAAAAATTTCTAAGTGCATTTAATGTATTCAAAGACTTTTCAATGTTTCACAATATAATATGCATTGTATAAATGGAATTTTTTTCTGGGCCAATATGTGTTTTTTATATTGTTTGCATGTGTTCAGTATTATCAAATGTTATTTTCTTCTTTCTTGCTAAATGTAGTGGTACTTCGGTGGTCCAAGCTAGCATTCTGCATGCCCTCTGGCTAGGTCGGGGTATTACTTGCATATCTCGTTATATCATTTGGTATTATTCCAAGAGGAAAAAACTTTTTTCTCTCATTCTAATTCTTACTATCTGCAGCTACTCAAAAGAGAAAAAAGTCAAATAAATATTTGCCAAAACGTTCTATGGATATTGCATTTGAAGGGAAAAAAATTTTTGTTGCATTGAGAGCATAAAATATTCACAAAAAAGCTATGCGAAAGGAAAAGAAACCATTAAAAAATAAGATAAAGAACTTCTTTATGTGAATAATTTTTTCTTCCCAAAAACGAAGCATATGAAAGAAGTATCATATGTTTCAGAGAAAAACCCCTGTTGGTCTGGTCTGCACAAAAAATTAAATTACTAAATTATCAATATCTTATTCTTTAAGATACCCAAGTTCGAAGTCTAATTATTAGAATTCATAATTCCTTTCAAATCATAGGCTTAATTTTCAGATCATATTACTTTTCTGATACTGAAATGTAAAATAATATCTCTTAAAAACATTTTTGGTATTATATTTTTTAATATGATGTAAAAGTATGTATTGTATTATTAGATAAAAAATATAAATATCCCCATTAAATATAAAATATTATGAAGAATGGTTTTATTGTTTATGTTTTTTATTCGAAGGTAGAGAGCACGCATGTTTTTTACACTATGAGATATTTTTCTCAAAAAGATTAAATAATTTTTATCGTAGCTGTGTATATATTATTACGGATAACCGAGTTGTAGTGAGTGTGTGATGTGAAAAGAATCAGCAAGTCTCAGTAGATAACGTTTATTACACACGTTTATTACATAGAGACGACAAGTATACACAGCCGAGAGCGCAAAAACAGCACATTATAACAGACAGTATCCCTCAAACATTAATCGAGAGGAAACAGAAGGTGAAGGGGTCCCTGGAGCTCCACTCCCTGTTCTCTCCAGACTGCTGAAATTCTCCATTGTATCAAAGCTTTAACTATATTCAAATGCTACCTCACTACCACGTGGCACGATGCCGCTGTGTGCCAAGTCCTGTGTCCACAATAGACCACAGGACTTGCACACAAATCAATTCAGCAGATACTTGGGGTTCCCAAAACGTTGGTACACAGTCGTTGCTTCACCATCCTTCCGAAGACTCCTTCCTTGTCTACGATTTTGACCACAATGCAATTCATGACACAATCCAGCTTGAGTTTGCTGGCCTTTTATAATTCCTGGGAGGCACATCGAGACTCTTTTGAGTCAATCAGGCGTATATGTGTTCCAATTTAATGGATCTTCAAATTCTAGAAGTTTTCAACATTAACTGATGTCGTTAGTTCGCCAAATTCAACGAGAAATCGCCAAATAGTCTCCAAGGTTATTGCTAAGATCTGAGATTACTGGCTCTGCACCCCAGAAGCATCTAAAACAGATTATTGTAAATCGGTGTTTCCTGTGATATATGGCGCAGTATGGCCAAATATGGCAGTTGGCTAATAAACCACGCAAAACCAGGCCGGTGATAGATTTAACCGTGCTGGAAAGCAGCTTTATAGGTTTGAAAAAATATTGTTCTTTTACAAATAAATTAAACAGTGGCAAATACTGTAAAAAAAAATGAAAGATGTCTTGCACATGAGTATTGATCCAAATAATAATGTATTGTTGGCTATGTAAACATGAGTTTGTAATTTGGAATTCCATTCCTTAATTAAATTATGGAAAAAAATGCCCTGAAAATTGCATTTTTTTAAAAATACGATACATAATAAAGATTCATCTTATTGATACCTAACAGCTATAAACTTTGTTTGTTTAAAAAGAAACAAATTGTTAGAAGTGATAAATATAGAATTAAATACCTTTCCTTCAAATAGCAGCTTTTAATTTAACATTGCACTTCAAAATACAATATTCTCAATTTTAGAAACAAAAGGAAAATGCAATGCAATTGCAAGTTTTTTTAGTTTAATTTATTTATATTAACATTAGGTTTTCAAGCAACTCTTGGACTTTTGGGGGGATGGATCTCGTAATTTTGAATCATGTTCAGATGACGAAGATGACACCTGAGCTACCCTCTCTCTCCAAATTCACAATCGAAAAAGAAAAGTGCTAATTTATTTATTTATTGTTTAAAATATTTATTGCAGTATGTGCATACTTTTTTATATATACAATGCCATTTTTGATGTATATTCTGCTAAAAACAATAGGCATTACAGCAAAAATACATTCCCATGATGATTTTAAAGGCAACATTATCTAGATTCAACTCAGTATTTAAGTGTTAAAATAAAACAGAACCATAACTGGATGAATAAAAATGTGATATTGAATTCATGCTTATCACAAGGGAACCATATTAAGAATTATACATTTTAGTTGTTTGTTAGATTGATTTTCCATTTGCTTGATTTTGAATTGATCAAGGAAATCTTAAAAAAAAAACATAACGAAGAAAATGGAAACGGAAAAATGTCTTCTTACCTCTGCCATTTCTTATTTGTTTCAATAAACAATAACGGAAAATAATATTATTCCAGGAAATTTCATTCCAGGAAGGAATAAATTGTTGAACATGCATTTCACGTAATATTATTCAAATATTTTAATCAATAAACAAATAATACATTTAAAATAACAAGTAAAATATGTAAAAGATAGAAAAAATACAAGCAAAATATGTATAAAATACAAGCAAAGGTTATTTTATACAAAGTATAAAATACAAGCAAAATATGTAAAAGATAGAAAATTCATTTTTAGGTTTTGTTATAAAAAAAATAAACGAACCTGTTATTTCTAAAATAAAAGAAGGTCTTTACGGCTTTGAAGATATATAGTGACAATTATCCCATGGAATTCTAGAACATTACCTACTTTCTGACATAATTTTGAAAAAGCGCATCATTTTCCATCTTATTATTTCACAAGAAAAATATTGTCTTGTGTCACATGACATGGCTGAAATAAAGCAGCCGTTATATTGCTTTCGGAAATTCCTTTCATACTCAGCTGGTTGTTTTTCTCTAATTCAGACAACTGCGATGGCAAGAATTATTAATAATATTATAGAAATCCACTAGAACACACTTTCTGGACCATCTTCCTGTCTAATCTGACTTGCAAGTATTATTTAAATGTTGATATTCCTTCATTTGGTTTCTTTATTTATGTCTATTTAAATTAATAATGATAAGAAAGGAAAGAAATACAATAATCTGTCTTTTTGTTTTTTTGTAAAATTTCTTCCATTATAATTTCTTTTTAACTTTTATTTCTAATTTCTTGTATATGTAGTTTACTGACAGAACAGTAACTGTTAACAAATTCTAACCTGAGGTTTTGACGAATCTCATATTTTTAGACTTCCTTAAATTCATAAAACACATTTTTGGAAAATATTCGTCTGTCTGACTGCCTGAGACAAGAACAACTCAAAAACAAGTTGAGCTAGAATGCTCATATTGGGTATATAATCTTTATATTAATTTTGTACACTTATTTATCTGTTTCAATAAAATCTGTACAGAGAAAATCCACTCCATAATATAAGTAAATACGATAGTTGCAAAACTAAAAGAGCTGAATAAATAAAATTCAATACACAGATTTAACATCTGTGTATTGAATTTTATACATACACATTTTTAGATATTATTAACGCATATCAATTGTTAATCGCGAAATAACTAGCTAGCATGACAAGCTAGATTCATCAAAAAGGCTGAATTCCATCCAAAAGGTAACATTTGCAAGCTTAATATTTCACTGTTGGACGCCAGTGCCATACAAGAATTTAGGGAAAATTATGGGGAAAAGTTTTTAGGTGACCACTTCC
The DNA here is from genome assembly GCA_026543055.1 of Argiope trifasciata. NCBI lineage: Eukaryota > Metazoa > Arthropoda > Arachnida > Araneae > Araneidae > Argiope > Argiope trifasciata. The sequence continues at coordinate 2,304,186 of JAPMOQ010059118.1, read as the reverse complement.
ACTAATTCAAATTTTAACTTTAATTTTTGTCAATGTGTATTAGTTTTTTAGCAAAAGTTATGAATTAGTTTTCTATAGAAAACCAATTGCCTTTAATAAAATATTTCAGAATCCGAGATTATTTTTAAGTAATGTACAGCTTCATATGCAGATAAAATTTCAAGCAATCTTAATCCGTTTATTCTGTAAATAGAAAAAAAATTAGTGCCAAGGCTTTTCAAATGCTTTTCTAAACATTTATAATGTAAGTGTCATCTTTTGCTGAATTTTAATCCACTCTTAATTACTCCAAAGTAGGATAATTAAGCATTTTTCTTGAACTTTGACCTTTCTATTTACGAATTAATTTTAAGTAAATGTGCTGTTCAATATGTTCCAAAAATAAAAGAAGATTTTTCTTAGAAGCTATTATATTATTAATGAAAAGATAAAATGTATTTATTATTTTCATAAAAAGGAAGTGTAATGTAAATTCAGTATGGAAACAAAGATAAAGAGTTAAATGAAAAAAATTAAGAATAGTATTTTCTCAAAAGTTTTACACCTAAATTAGTCTAAAATAATTCAGAAAATCCCCATGGCCGAAATCAAATAATTAGTGCCAAAATGGAAAGACTTTAATCAGTTCAGAAAAGTTCTATGTCAAAATAATTATCAATATTACAAAGAATTGGCGAAGAAAAAATAAAATATAATATTAAATTGTTTCTTCCAAATATTTTGCATAATAAGAAACGGATTAAGGAAATGAAAAATGGAAGTAGATGCATTGAAGTATAAATTTTAGTAATGTTAATATCAATTTGGCAGATAACGATTTCTTTAATAAAAAAGAAAGAACGTCATTTAATTTCATAAAATGTGTATAAAAAATATCAAAATTCAAAAATGAAATTCTATAAAAATACATGAAAAGCTTGTAAATTAACAAACTTTGATTCTTGCAATTGCTGTTCAAATATATTTTAAATCCATACTTCGTAAATCATACATTTAAGAATCTGTATTTGAAACGATTTAAAGCTGATGCATAAAATGCAAAATTTTGGATTCCGCTTCTTTGGAAATTTTCTTTTATTGTAGATATTTCAATTAATTCAATTCATTTTCCCGATGAAAACCGAAATTCTCTTCTGAATAAAAGCAATTGAAATTCACTTGGCTCGCAGCTGCAAACATTATTACTTTCACCGTAAAATTCACCGTTTCACCATCTAAAGAACAAACAGTTTGTTTTATTCGAAAATGCTTTTATAGTTTCATTTTCAAAATCGAAAGTTTTGGAGCAAACGACTTTTAGGAATAAAAACGATAGAGTGAAGGATAAAATGTTTTCCCAAAACTGAATCTAATTTAATATTGTGTTTCATTTGACCGAATGGCAACAAAGTGAATTCGAAACTACGGAAACCATCGGGAAATAAATGTATATTTTTCAATCGATAAACGTGTTGAGTTTGCTTTCAATAAAGGTGATCAAAACATTATTTTAATTAAGATCCAACGCAATTAAAAGTTGCAAGTCAATGTTAAATAATCTATTTAAACATAACAGGAGAAGTTAATTTCATTTCCAAACAATGGGAATCAATAGATATTGATGAATATTGGATATTAAGAAGGATTTCCTTTTAGAAGAAAATTTAATATTTCTATACATCTAATATTCTTTAAAAAATAATTAGGTTACTGGAATATTATTACTCGGAGACTACAGAACTATTGTAAGAAATTGATAATAAAATTGTTTTAATAAATTGGCCGTTATTTTAAAAAATATTTGAACATTATCTATTATTTTCAGGAAGATTGTAATATTAAAGTATTAAATAAATGATCGAAATAAAAATTCTGATTCACCTTGCTTCTTTTTTAAAAAATCTTAAATGAAATATTCGAAATGGAATAAATCAACTTATTAATGACTCTTTTGTTTGAAAGACAATTTCAAAGGCAGATCAAACAGATAAGTCATATATATAGAAATCAGAAAATACAAGAAAAAATACAAAAAATGAAGAAAATCTATTTTACATATCTATTAAAAAATAAAATTATGATACTTAAAATACAGCCTTAGTAGCTAATATCTATATTTGCCAGGGATTAAATCCAAATTAAACGAATCTTGTTTTTTCAGCAGCGACAATTAAAGCCAAGCGTACAACTTAGCTACTTCCAGCATCACATTAGCTTGCACAGCCCCTTTTTACTAAAGAGTCCATTCACTCGCAGATTAAGATGAACTATACTCAAACTCGGGAAGCCCAGATCACGGAGAAGACACACTACGTCCTTACCAGGACGATGGCTTAATAGAGTTAAAACTTTGAAGTTTTGAAAATTCAGTATTTAATTAACGAAACCTACAATAAAGCTAGAAAATAATTAGTGACCTACTTTTTTGTAAACAGATTACTACTTCAAGTTAACAAACCAGTTATTAAAAATAAATTAACTAAAAATTTGACACTATTAAACATATGACGAAATTGTCAAACTTGGAGAGATTTAGCAACAATTTTAAAAGACATCTTCTGAAAGCAAATTATTTCTGAATTAAATTAACATTTCGTAAATTTAACATTTGTAAAAGAGGGCGAATATTTGATGTGATTAAACAAGGAAATGATATATTGTTACAAAATTTCAATTCCATTAAGTTCATAAAGTCATCGGGTTCGTTTATAGTAGGAGTATGATGTGAAAACATTCAGCAGGCTTCAGTGGAAAATATTGACGATGTTTATTAAACACTAAGACACTAACAAAAAGACAAAGAATACAAAGACGACATATACATACAGTCAATACGAACATAGGTGACACATAACAGCACATTACAATACACAGTAACCACAAGTAGTAATCGGTAGACAGAATGATCAGACAGAATTCAGTAGGAAAAGGGATCTTCATAGCTTCACTCTATGGTCTCTCAAAAAAGCTGCAATTCTCCACACTCTGCTAGCTTTAACTGTATCCAGTTGCCGATGCACTGTTTCAAGACTGATTACTCCTCATAGGACTTCATGATGCTTCCATAATAAACATCAGGACTCGTCATACTCAGCTCATTTCAATGATCGCTTGAGCTTGACACAACTCTTGTTCTTCTTTTCTTCGTTTTCTGTCAAAAACTGGATACTTATCAACTAATTAGACAGACTGCAGCATCAGATTACCGGCCTTTTATAATTCACGGGAGACGGGTCAAGAAGGTTCTGGACCAATCAGGCGAATATCTTTTCCTATTAGTTGCAGTTTCCATTATATATTATGTCTCTTAAGCCACTAAATGATCACCAAGCTCTGAGATCTCTAATTCGGTATCCGATCAGCACCTGACAGAGCTGATAGCAAAACGGACTTTCCAGCAATTGAGCCAACTATATGGAAAGTAACATCATAGATTAGTAACAATATCTAACATTTCAAGGAAAAGACATATAGTATTAATTATCTTTGAAAAATTATTTAACAAACGAGAAAGATATTCTGAAATACAATTGCGTACCAGTAAATCTATAGACTTTAGACCTCGTATCTGAATAAATCTTCAAATATATTCACAAAACTGCAGTTAGTTGTAAACTTATATCAATCTTATAGAATCACACTTAAATATTTGTTTTTAACAAAGTTAACAATAATAAAATTTAATTCCTTATTTCTATCAAGATAATTCAATTGTCTTGTAGACGAAAAACACATTATTTATTCTCTTAATTCTAAACTTATTAAAACGTCAAAAATCTTTCATATTAATTTAAAATTATAAATCAATATAATTGCGTCATTTATTCTGCCTCAGTCTAAAACTTTTTAGTAGAAACGGCAATAATAATTTTTAGCAGGTTTCGCTACAATTCTCCTTAATTATTTTTTTCATCCTATTAAAAATATTTTAACTGTTATTAAATATTTAAAAAATAAGTTATTCACGCTATAAGTGAATTTGATATTTAATTACTTAATCCATCTTTTAAAATTCAAACATTTTTGTCTAAATTTTATATCTTTACTCCTTTACTGATTGAAAATCTAAATAGCAAAAATTAGTTTTTAAATACTTGAATTTCATAAAAAGAAAGGTTATAATTGTTTCTTAATTTATGGAAAAACTCCCACCGGTTAGATTAAGAATATATCGAGTAATTTACTGTAATTTCAGTATGCGAATAATTAATTTGTTTAAAATTATCTGTACAAGCAGAATTATAAAAGTATTAATTAGTAACTTCAATAACATTTTAAAATATTAAAAAAGTTTTAATAGTAAATATAACTTTTCTCATAAATTAATTAAGTGCAACTATCTTTAACTAAAGGAATATTTTTCAGAATTTGTGATTTTTATTCATAGTAAAAGTCGAACTTTCATTTCAAAATTAATGGAGATTAAATGAATACTTCTTATATTATCAAATCACATTTTCCTTGATTGTTCAAAAATATATTTTCTCTAGATAATTTACTGGATTAATGATTTACGAATGAATTCTGGAGAAAAGTTTTATTTATACTTATGTCTAGTTATGAAAAGATTTATTTCCTGTGAAGAATGTAGAAATAATAATGCCGGCTTCTTGACCAAGGGGCCTTTCAAGTCTTCTGGGTAGAGATATGTGGTTCTTCATCTGTTCTATAACTGAGAAGTAAGAATCTGCCTGAATAAAAAGGGGTTGTTCAAGCGAATGTAATGTGAGCTAAAACGTACACTTGGCCCTAGTTGGCGCTAATAAAAATAAGAGGCGTTCTGTCTGCTTAAAATGGCTGATTTCGACAGTGGGCTTGTCTTTGACAAGTACCATTAGAAACAACAACAGAAATAATGTATGAAACTGAGAACTAAATGAATCGTTTTGAAAAATCCAAATAAATTTGTCTCACAGAAATCGTTTGAATCTGTGAAAATCAGATCGTTTTATTCTTTCAAATGAAACAAGATCGTTTCATTTTCTATGAAATACTATCAATTTGCAATATTGCTTTGGATTCAACAAGCAAACAATAGGTATGAAATATTCATGTCTGGTATGATTTAGCCCTTTTGACTGTATCCGTGTAATCATTTGCGATTTATTGTCGATTTTTTGACATTTAGTAATAGATACCTGGAAGTCTATAACTTTGTATTTTAAATACTTTATTCATACCAAAAGAAACAAAAAATTAGAAGCAAAATTATTGAAACAAAAATCAGACGCAAAGTTCAAGAATTAAAATTGCATATTTCTAAGAGTACAGATAGACGAATGATCCATTCTTTGTTGAATCTGGCCCAAAATTTGATGTTGTGTTTGCATAGCAGATATTTAAGTTATGTACCGAATTGCATACACCTAGCTTTATTCATTTTGAAATTATCGTAATCTTAAACCGACTACTGGGCAAACAGGTTTCCTTTGAATGGATGTAGCAAAAATCTGTAAAATAGAAACAAAAACCAAGTACCGAATTTCATAAATAATTCCGCAACTGCAATTCCTTTCTCGGGGGAGACCTGAAGAGTGGATTAAAATCTCAAATTCAAATTTTACAAAAAAATTAACTTTTTCTACATTTTGTAGATGAGATGGTAAAACATTTTACCTAAATCTACAAAACCTTAAAATTTAAGAGTAGTACTTCATTTTCATATTCAGAGGGTTATTAATACCAACTATAATTTTTTAAAACTGTACTTTTATATTTATTACCAAATTGACTAATTTGGCATATAGCTAGTTTTGTAACTATATAACATATTTTAACCAAGAAAATTTCTTGAATGACCTTCCTAAGCTAAAACAATTTATCTGATATACTCTTTTTTAGAGTATTAGATGCGTGATATTCTAAACAGACAAAATTAGAAAGTTTTAAAATTGTTTATCTTTTTATTTTAAAAAGATTTTTTTCATTATTTGATTATAATGCACTTTCCCAAGTAGCACAATATTATATATTATTACTCAATGTTATATAGTATTGAGAATATTTTTATCATAAAATATTATACAATGAATGCTTGTTACTATAGTTAGCAAATTTCGTAGTGAATTAAAATTTCCTTTAAAAATTAAAGCTATAGTTGATGTAAATGGTTTTACTTTTATGATCACACAAATGTCTTATAGTATTGAGAATATTTTTATCATAAAATATTATACAATGAATGCTTGTTACTATAGTTAGCAAATTTCGTAGTGAATTAAAATTTCTTTTAAAAATTAAAGCTATAGTTGATGTAAATGGTTTTACTTTAATAATCACATAAATGTCTTATAGTATTGAGAATATTTTTATCATAAAATATTATACAATGAATGCTTGTTACTATAGTTAGTAAATTTCGTAGTGAATTAAAATTTCTTTTAAAAATTAAAGCTATAGTTGATGCAAATGGTTTTACTTTTATGATCACATAAATGTTTTATATAAATAATTACCCTGATTCGAATTCGGGAGTAAATAGCTTTCATGTTTTGAATTCCTTTTCTCTCATCCTGAAAGTGAGTCATGAGATTCAGGCTTCTATTTGAAATCGAGGTAGGGGAACATATTAGTTCCAACTAACTTCAAAATTCATTCGTAGTTTCTTCTTCATTGAAACACACAATACAACTTTTCCACTCTTAATAATTAATTCAGCATTAATAATTATCTAAAAAAATAAAGTATAAATTTCGATTATATGTCTATCTTTTATACATCATAATAATAAATATGTGGCGAAAAAGTCAATTCTGTTTAAATTTTTCTATTTATTACTACTGCTAAACCTTAGTTATGCATTTGTAAAAACGGAAATTATGAGGTCATTAGAACGAAATAAGCTGTATTTTTATAACTTTTCAATTAACACATTCAATTAACTTTTTATTCTTTTTGATGTGATAATATTTAAATATCAAATATTACTTAATTGCTTCCTAAAATTGTTGCTTAATATCCATATATTTATTATTGTGCTCATATTTATTTCGAAATTACTTGTTAAAAAAAGATTTTGTTAACATGTATGACAGCACTGTAAAAAAAACATTAAAAGATCAATGTCTTTTTAATAGTAAGAATTGTTATAGAATAATATTTTAAAATTCACAAAATCATCGATACATCCTTTAAGGAATATTTAAAATACATAAAGCAATCAAATACGGGATGAAAAAATAAAAAACAGTTCATACATTTCAAACGATTCAATATGGATTTATAAATATAGCAAATTAGAATTTTATTAGAATAACAAATTAGAGTATTAAAACTGTTTTAGAATGTATTTTTTATTCCTTTATTTAATGCATTTTATTCAGATGCAAATTAAAAGTGTTACTTTTAATAAATATTATCTGAAAATCACTTGGCAAGAATATTAAAATATTCTTACTTTCATCAAGACATTAAGGTCCCAAAGGACAAACGAATTGCTTCAGCTCTAATTTGTTTCATTAAATCCTTTTCAGAAATCAAAATTCCTTAAACAGACGATTTTTAAGAATGAAAACGTTTCAGCGTTAAAAAAAAATGCTTCCATGAACCTGAATATAATTTAATTTAGCATTTCATTCACTCGAATGGCATCAAGGTGAATTCTTAGTACTAGAAAAGAACGACAAAGTAAGTGCATTAATTAATAATTAAGACTGTAAAGTTTATTTTAAATAAAAGTGAATACAACGCAGTTTTAATTACGAATGCAGGTGATTGAAAAGTTTTACAAAACAATTTTACAGCGAAATTTCGAGTACACAATATCCTAATTAATTAGGAAATTCCTGTTCTTTTTTAAATAGCAGTAATCAGCAGAATATTTAAATCCATTTGTTTGCTAATGTAGAAAAGAGTTTTTTATTTCATTTTAAAGCAAATTATAGATAACTTTTAAGATATGTGACTACGTTCAGGATGAATGTTTTGAATAGTGTTCGAAAATTTATATATTTTTAAATATTTGCCCTAAAAATGATAGATATCTATGAAGACGAAATATACAAGTTAAATGACAAAAGTTTATTTTAAAATTGAAATAAAGTGAATTTTTTGGATAGAAAGAAATATATAGAAGTTTTTTTAGCTCGGAGCTTTATTAAATGATTTGTTTACAAGTTTTGAAGATGACTTAAACAATATAATAGGAATTTTTTGAAATTAAAAATAAGCTCTGTTTTTGTCCAATATTTATATATTGGGATTCTACAGATCAATAATACAAAAATTTCAATTCTTTTTTTTTTACTTTTAAGAACAAAAATAACCAAAAAAATTTATGAATAAATAGATTGCTTGTTCTGTAGCTTCAGAACTTCAGAACGTATTAAGTAATTACTATACAAAATTTGAACACAAAATCTATATTAGATTTTAATTCTTAACGGGTTTTTCTGTAAGAAAATTCTATCAAACATTGGAATTTGAGGAAATAGTATCTTTAGATGTAAAATAACGTGAAAACGCATTTAACTCGAAATATAAAATTCAGTGTGATTCTCAAAAAGTAGAAACAAAATTCTAGTAATTTTATAAAAAAAAACGGTTTCCGCATTAAATTTTAAAAATTCAAACATATTAAATTTTTAAAAACATTCAGAATTTCTCAATCGAGTTTCCAATATAGCTACCTACTATAGTGGAGCAAGAATATGTGGATAGAGTGCATTTTATCATTTTTTTCATTTAGGTTCATAGTTAAATCTAGTATTAATATATAACAGCAGGTAAAATTAATTGGTTTAGCAGCTAAAATGAGCAAAATACACGATACTTTCTTTTTTTAAAAAGTCATGTAGAAATATAATTACGTTGAAATTCATTCAGAAAGGCTGTATAAGCATTTGATAAGCAAAAAAAAAAAAAGAGTAGCAAGAAAATTGGCATTAAAACTGATATCATAGACATAACAATACAAATATATACCAAAATAGTGAAATGAAATAAAAAATAAATTATAACGAATAAATTCATTAAAAATCGAATAGAGTTTGAAACTTTATGAAGCAAAAATGGGTTTCTCTAGAATTTTATAATTATTATTATCAACAAGATGAATAAGAAGTATTATTTGCCCTGCAATAATCAGGCCTCTGAAAAATTCAGTGATCAGAAATTTTGTATTCTTTTTTTAGAGCACAGTAGAGAAGTAAAATATATTGAACATTTCCAAAACTTGGCATCATATGATTCAGAAAATTGAAAATAAATGATTTTAAAAACCTTTTTAAAAAACGCAATCTAATTTGAGTTCTAAAAATGTGAAAAGAAATTAATTTGATTGGTTTTGCAAGCTATATTGGCTGCTAGACGGCAAATGACTTGATATTCGAAAACGATTTTTTAAAGCTACTTTATTACAAGGAAACAAGTTCAGAATTTCTATTCACAGATTGGCAAAACCTAAAACAGTTTTGCAATATACTGGAGAAGTGGCGTTTTCTCTATGTCGTAAATATTTTATCACTTCAAGGAGTAATTATTCTGTCAGGATATGACTTGCTTCCTAGAACACGGCTATTTTCCTACCTATCTCAATATGTCGAAGATTGATCAATGCAGATGTGGTGGGATTGGTACGCTACTTCATTATACTACGGAAGATTTCTCTTAGCATATGAAAAAACCATCACCATGTCATGAACAAGAATCCCTGAAAAGAATCGCCAGAAACTTCCAGTGCAGGCTAAATATTCACAGGATAATTAAATTTATCAGTGAAAGTATATATCTTCTTACTTCCTCCCTACCTTTCAACATCAAGTGTCATACTCACAAGGACTGGAAGGGAGGACTTACTACAGTTTATTCACATACATTTGCATTCAAAAATGTGTTTCAAACAGAGATTTCCCTTACTACCATTAGCCAAATGCTTTGATTTTGATTCTGAAAACTGCATTCTCGTCTACTGCTTCCAGATATAAGTGAAAGAATTCATGTGTTTTTTGCTCATATTTTTCTGCATACTTTTACCTTTTACATCACATATTTTTTACTGTAAATATTTTGATATTTAATACAATTCTCTTAACATTTTGATAGTTAGTAAAATTCTCTTAACATGCCTACGCAGCCCTACAGTAACAATAATGGTTACGGATATGGTGGTATGAGAAGGCGTTTTGTATTATAACTAAAACTAAAAATTGGAACCATATCAAAGATCGAATAAAAGAAAAAGATCACAACTATCACCCAGATAACCAAGTGGTTTTGAAGAAGAAACACAAAGCTGAAAAAAATGAAAGATTCTATAGAACAACCAGAAATCCTCATTAATTGCACCTAGAAATAGTACCTGAAGTAATCTAGAGCAAAACGAATTCCCATTTAGAAGATTTAAAATCATTCCAATCTCAAGAAACATCAAACAATCAAAAAGTAGAAAAATCAAATATCCCTCATAGTGAAGGCCATCAAAAAACTCAAAAAAAATATAGAGCACCGGTTCTATATTCCATGCAAAACATAGTTAATAAAGGAATAATAACAATTTCAAAAAAGAATAGTTGATTTCAATGAAATCAAGTGCAAACTTAAGTTAATAAAGGTACAATAACAATTTCAAAAAAGTATAGTTGCATGCAATGAAATTAGGTGCACAGTTCTTTCTGTTATATCCATTTTAATTTTCAATCTTAGAATAAATCAAATGCATTCCCCCCCCCAAAAAAAAATACATATCTTCAAAAAAATCAATAAATTGAAATCTTAAATTTAAGCCTATTTTTTAAACCAATAACAATCTCTGAGAACTTCCCACTACAAACTAAAAAATCTCCCGTTTCAATACTCAAATTCTACATCTGTTTTCCTTAAAAAAATCGAAGAAATATTTACCAAACTTTTCATGGATTCCATCTGGGAAATAGTTTCTTTTGTAGCACAGAGAACTTCAAATATTCAAAGGATGGCTAAGCAAATGGTGGAGATGTAGTGGAAAATAAAGTAAAAATGTTTTATATGAATAAATATTTTTGCTCTCTAAAGCCGAGATGTATAAAAACAGTGTTCCATGTCTCCAAGAAAAATCCGCTGTGAACCTGCATAGAAAATAAGGATTGTTGAGCATAGTACCTTATTCTTTATTACACTCAAATTCAAATTCTGATGTATAGAATCTATGAATTCGCTTCAAATAATACGCAGCGTTTGAAGTTGCTTTCATTTCGTTTCTGATTTAAAAACATAAATGGTTATCTTTAAAATGTAAATGGTTTTCCGGCATTATATTTTGTGTATATTTTGTGAAATATTTATTACAAGTTCAGAGAAGAAAATATGTATGAATATAAACTATAAAAAATTTAAAGATTTTAATATTATGTCTGCTGTACTGTAAATAATATATACATAATATTGCCTCACAATGCGTTGAATGCGCATTTTCCTAATAAATTGAAACATTTTCTAAAGTAAATAACAGAAAAATTTGTATTTTTATTGAATAAGTGTTGAATATTCTGTATCAAATAAGACAAATATTTTTAAAATTTGTGTAAGAAAAGTTTATACGTGATTAAATATGCAATATAAGCTTCTTAGAGTACACATTAAAGAAGCGAAATACGCAACTACTGTTGTTTTGTTTCTTATGGCACTTATTATAGATAGACCTGCTGATAAAATCAGCGATTTTAAGCCGAGAGAGCGTCTTATGGTTTTCAGTAGCGCTATCCATTTCTATAGGGACCTCTAAGCTACTTATGAGTGACAACCCATTTTACGGGGTGGACTTCATTCTTGCATTTCATTCATTCAATTACAGTGGAATGACACACACACAGATTCGTTTGCACAACCCCTTTTTATAGAGAGGTTCTTTCACTCACCTCACAGATATAATACAGGGAAAGAATAACCATTCGAGAAACAGAGCTGGAACCCGGGACGACCAGATCACAACGATAACAAACTACCAATAAGCCACAACGTCCTGTTAAAACTACTTGGATGGCAGTTTTTGAAGTTATTTAACTTCGAAATGCAAATCCTTTGAATAAATATTTTTAATAATCTTAAGATATTTTGTTAATTCTGCATTTTGATCACAATTGTGTCTCGCTGATTTGTAATATTATTCATCATTCAATTGTAGTGTCATGTTCTTCTGAATTTCCATTTCATTAAATCAGTCTTTTGTGTCTTATCTGGTATCATTTTGGTTGTTAATCTACACGTAGTATAAATTGCAGCGTCTATAAGTTTGATAGAGAGAAACTCGAGGAATACTCAACTGATATTGAGGATATTTGTATAATTTTAGAGGGCATTAATATTGGAAGCTCTTAGTATATTGAAGCTCACATCAAAATGAATAAAGAAGATTTATAATTGTTATTTTAGTTCTTTTTCAACTACAATACGGACATGCGTAAAACAGCAATATCTATGCTTTGCAATTATTAACGCTTGTGCGAGAACCTCAAACTACGAATGTGCAAATAGCAAAAGCTGTGATATACATATACGATACATTTCATTGCTTTAGTCTGATTTTAAGCAGCTATTCAAAACTCATTATGCCACCCCCCACACACACACATGCAAACACACACCGAAAAAGAAGAAATAATCTTGTCAATGGCGCATTAAATGCCAAAATGCTCCGTTTATTGGGGCCGCGGTGGCCCGGTGGTAAGGTCTCGGCTTCGGAACCGGAGGGTTTCAGGTTCGAGACTGGATTCCACCGAAGATCCGTCGTGTGAGGGGGTCTGTTGCACGCTAAATCTGTCAGGCCAAATGTCCTCCCGCTGGTGTGGCGTGGTGTGGAGAGAGGGGTGCCAGTTCAGGTGTCGTCCTCGTCATCTGACCGTGGTTCAAAATTACGAGGTCCGTCCCAAAATAGTCCTCGTGTTGCTTTAAACGGGACGTTAATATAACTAAACTAAACTAAAGCTCCGTTTATTGCGCGATAATGAAAAAGTAGAGGAAAAAAATTGTTCGACTAAGAAATATCAGAGAAACAATGTCCACACGTACTCACACACAGTATTATTCGAGCTTACATAAATCAAGAAATTTAACGGTTGAAAACTTGCCTTTGTTGTAAAATCTCAAAACAGAAAACTGGGATCCGATAATGAACAGAATGCAACTCAAAAATTTCGCATCCGACAAAGGTCTAGTCATACAGTAGTAGAAATATTTTTCTTATCTTCCAAGATTACAGACGGCAATGAAAGTTGTTTGAATAATCTTTTTGGCATTTTTTTAAAATTTATATACCCTACTAATTTTCAAAACTTCCTATATGACTGCATTTTCTACTTTAAAAATAGTTCTACTATAAATTGATAATTTCAAATAATAGTTAATGAATATTACCATTTGTTTAATAAAAGAATTCGTACAAAATTTAAATTAAGTGACATATTAAAATAAAATAATTTAAATCCCATTGGGCTGATCAAAAATGAAATTAAAACTTCAGTATTCAAATTCTTACTTTAGAAACACCAAAATTCAACTGATTACAGTAAATAAACTGAGAAAATCCTCTCATTTGCTGACAGAGGATAAAGCGATATTCTGTCTTTCGGATGGACTAAAAGCTTTATTCGGGGACGAAAGACCGTTGATATTTAAAAGTGGAAAATCTAAACGGACAAACTATTTCGAATATTTTAATTCAGAGGTAGAGCCGAATTTACAAAACAGTTTCGTGAATATGCACTAACGAGCACAGAATTAGTTTACGAACATCCAAGCGGAAAATATTAAAATTTCCAGCTTTTGATGCCGTTTCATGATTTTATAAATAATCCACATACCTCTTTTAAACTTGAGAGTTTGTTCGGAGTTTGGGATTTATTTAGCCTTTTCAGAGGATTTTGAACAGAGGAACAATGAATTAAGGTTAGTGAGTTTTAGTTGAAATCTGAACGATGTTTGAATTTCAGAATCAGAATTTAACAAGGCAGTTCTTAGGGGTAACGGCTAAGAACGACATAGGGGTAACGGATATTCCGCGTAATCTTGTCATCCCGGATTCGAATCCCCATTCGGGCATGGATGTTGTCCTTTTGTATTCTATCTATGAAGATGTGAATATGCCTTCCTTTAAAAAGGGAATTGTGCAAGCGAATGTGACGTATGAAGTAAAATATGTCATACTCTTGGCCTTAGATTCTTGATATATCAAATGATGAAGAGAATGGAAACAAAAAAATAGGCTTATCCACGCCATTTGTAATTTATTTTTATTATAAAAGCAAATTATATAAAATTATGGTAGAAACACTAACAACATTCAGTTTCTGTATAGAAAGTAAAATTTTAAATAACCCAATAATACCATTTTTAAATAATATAAAGTCAACGCTACAACAATGAAGTTAAAGCAAAGAAATAGAATGGCTATAAAATTCATTACAGCACATCTCCTATCCGATATTGTTGCTTTTTTCTTATGGCATTTGTCTCAGAGAAACCTTGTGATGAAATTAGAGATTTTATTTTTAGAGATTTCTTGTTTCAGTAGCATCATCCATGGCCAGAGTACGTTTTGCTACTCATGCGTTACATTCGCTTGCACAACTCTCTTTTTACAAAGGGCATATTCATACACCTCACAGATAGAACTTAAATGAAGAACAGCCCTGCCAGTGCTCAAGACTCGCAGATTAAGAGGAAAACGCACTCTCCTATGCCAGTACGTCAACTCTGTATATTATTTAATGGGGCAACTATTGTTTAATATTTAAAAAGGCTGATGTAGCATGTATTTCTAAAATGATTGCCATTTTTACTTTTTATTGTGCTTTATTATCAGCAATTTAACAAAGCATTTACATTCTTTACCATCATGTTGTTTAGTAAGGAAATTATTGTTAAACGTGGCAATGACAATGTAGAAAAAAAAGCAGCTATTACATTGCTATTAGAAAATTTCTTTCATTTTCAGAAAATTTATTTCTTTCATTCCCTCTTAGAGGACAATTTAATGGTCTACGAATATCATTTAAAAGAATATATGCCTTGAATTTTTTAAGATCATGTAGATAAAAGCATCAGGGGATAAAATCGTCTGAAATTTTGTTTTTGTTAGAATTGTTTGTGTGCAATTTAAAAACTTGTTTAGAGCTTTTTTAGATTGTATTTCTATTTGGTTTTCAGTTTTATTATTAATTTTTTAACTCAGTAAGAAACAATGCTTTAATTGAAATTTTTCCATCTAATATAATTTAAATTCCCAAACTAATTTCTATGTTAACCGAGGGAAGGAATTTCTAATGAATAAAATACATTTTTAAAAATGTAACCAAAAAGAAATTTCTAACTGCAAACTTTCAAGATATCATGTGAGAACATTAATATTCTTAAGTCACTATTTGTTTTAATTAATTTAAATAATTAATCAGTTTAAACCGATTTGAAACAATGAGGAGACTTCTCTATCGGTCTCTATCCCTTCTCTCTAATTAGGAAATCAAGATGTAACTTTAGTTGGCGATAAATCACCAAATGTGGCAAACTTCTGCATCTTTTCCTAATAAACCTAAAAGCGGAAAATTTATGCATCAAATCGATAATTTGTTGTCTACACATTTTGAGGCTTCAGAAACCTCAAACCAAAACAACATATTGTTATTTGCATATATTTACGACTTATTATAAAATGTAAAACTAAAGAAAAATCTGTATTGTTTGCAGATCGTAGATATTACAAACTGAAATGTATTTAATTAACAGATTTATGTTTTTATTTAAAATGATAAGATAAAGATTCACAAAATGTGAAAATGTCTTCTGGTTATTTAAAAACTCTCCTTTTATGTAGGTATTTGAATTAATTTAATTCAATTTTGAGGTAAAAGTTAAATACTCTCATCTATATAAACATAAATTGACAATATTTATAGGAATCTTCTAACACTTTTGCTTTCACCATAAAAATAAAACACTTAAAGGACTAACTATTTGTTTATTGGTAAATGTATTTATTGAATCATTTTTGAAATCAGGAATCTTTGAACAAACGATTTACAGTAACGAAAACTACGGAGTGAATATTTTCGAACACATGACTCTAATTCAATTCCGTATTTCAATCATTCAATTAACAATGAAGTGAATTAAGAACGAATGAAAAGATCGAAAGATAAATACATATTTATCAATAATTTGAGAGTGTTGCTTCCAGTAAAAGAGCACAAATATTTTGATAACCACAGTAAATATTTTGATTATCGCAACTTTCTTGTTTATTTTCAGGCACAGGTAATTAGTAAAATTTTACATCTCTGGTTCTGATGCTCAAAATAGATTTTGCTTAGATTTATATTAATTATTGCTCTACAAATATTAAAAATGCATCTGTATAATAATCTCTGTAAAGACTTTTTTGCCATTTTAACTAAGAGTGTAATTTACAAGGAAAGACATTGAACCAGCATATTGATCAGTTGTTAATTGTAAGATAATAATTTTAAACAACATGCAAAATTTTTAAAAGATACTCTACAAATTATTATATAAGATAAAGCAAAACATTTTTATAATTATTTTATTAAAATAAATCAATTAATAATTTAATTAAAAATGCAAGTAATTTTTGAGTTTTGCTATAAAATATAGTAAAACAATTTCAAACAATCAATGGAATGATTGTAAGAAATTTCTTGTTTATTTTCGAACAGAATATTACAATATGTGTGAATCAGCAAATAGTATTATTTTAGACTCATCTTATTTAATATATATATGTATATATCTATATGTTTCCTCATAAAAATTATCCTTTACTTAAAATAAGAAAATATATTAAAGGGAAGAGTTCACAAGCAGCACATTAAGAGGTTTTTAATTGGAACCATATTTCTTTCAAACTGACTATATATAAAATTTTAATAAAAAAAAACACTAAAAGTTAATTTACAAATTTTAGTCATTTAGTTAAAAGAGAGATGTAATTTAAAATAAAATATTACTTAAAAAACTATAAAATAGATCACGCAAATTATGTTCTTTTCTTATGGACTAAATTACCTAAAAATATTTAAATACTTGCTGAAAAGGTATTATGCTATAATTACCATTAACAACAACTATAATGAGAATAACATCGTTTGATACAGCAAATTGATGGTTCAAAATACAAATACCGTTTCATTTAAATAGAAATTTTGTTCTTTTTGAAAGACTGAAATTCAGATTTATATTCTGGGCAAAAATTTCATTGAAATGATATAAAATTAAGTATAAAACACTCGGATATAATTTATGCATTTAAAGAACATGATATTAAATATAAATATTTTTGTTAAATATTTATAATAAATTTTTTTTTACGTACACACACACACACATAGGTATGTGTGTGCGTGAGGCAAGGGAAACAGGGCTCTTTTTTTAATGTAATCGTTTAGGTCAGCCATTTTATCATTTCATTCACGCCGTGGGAACGACTTCGGCTTGTAGCCGATTCAGCATTTTGCAAGCATCTCTTGAATTAATTAAGTAGAGATAGTGGAATCGGATCACGAAATAAGAGAATACTTTAGAATGACTTTAATATGGGCTAAATTAGGATAGTGATTTGGATTACATTTTGTATTTAGATAAGGTTCCACTTTTTTAAATTTATCTACAAAGGCGTTCTTAACTAAAAAACGAAATTTGGGAGACAAAAAGTTTTATAACTAATTATTAGAAAACTATATTCAACTTCCAGTTCGCAGTGTAGTCATAACAGTATGAAAGACGAGCATGTTTTCTATTAGAACAGGCTTTTCGCTTTATTTTATTTATGCATTTATAATAAATATTTCCTGAAAAAAGTCGAATTTACACACAAACCATTTTTTTATAACTAACTGTAAGAGCCTATTCTATCTGCTCTCATGCTGATACTATTATAAAGCTTCATCTCAGACAGTATTTCACGATGCTAAAACTCAGTGTAGGTTGAAAAATATAAAAAAACAATAGATAAACTGTAGAATGAATGCTAAAGTATAGCAGATTGTTTCGAATAACATGTTAAACCAAACACATTCATGATTTTTTTTAAATATAAATGACCAACTCATGTGTAAGTGATATTAAAAAATGCTTATATGTAATTAGTATGTGATGCAATTCTAAATATTTTCTCGCCGAGCAAAGCTTGATTTTACATATATTAATGTTTAAATCTTAATATAAACCTCTTTTCATACCATACAAATGGAAATATGCACGGTAAATATATAAAATAATAGTTTAGAACATAAAAATTACTTGTTTTAAATTCTCTCTAATCTTCGAAATGGTTAACAGGTGATATTTTTGAAAGTCAACTGAAATTTTAAAAGAATATAAACAATCTGAAAAGGAATACACAATATCAAAAAGATATTAAGTTGCAAGACTTAAAAACTCAGTTCTACCCGCTTTCAGAATTATCAGTATTAATAATTTATCATTTCTTGAATTCAGAAAATATATTTTTTTCCGGAGAAATTCATATTTTGAAATCGAAAACATAATTCATATAAATCTTGAATTTCAAACTCTCCTATTATTCATCCAAAGCTCATATTCTTAAAAGTAACCGCGACGCAGAAAAAATACCTTGCATCTACAATTTACGACTCTTTCCTAACTAAAGAAAAATCAAAGTATTTGGCAAATACTTTTATGGATGCCATTACGGAAAGAAATTTATTTTGCTGCTTTGCAAGCTTCATATATTCTAGAACTGGCTCTTTAAATCTATAAATAAAAAAATAAAACATTTAATGTACTATGTATGCAAAATGTGTTCTTTTAAACTCGACAGCATATGAAAGATGTGTCCCATGCTTCCGATGAAGCTCTACTGTGACTCTTTATAGAAAATAAACCTGCAGAATTTAATATTGCATTCTTTATCATATCTGATTTCGAATTCTGTTGAATATATTTTCGTTCTATATAAGTGCTACTAGATAGCGTCTATTTATACATAAATACTTACCGGCATACATACATATATAAAATTCAAGAATTTGTAGTGCTGTTTTTCTTGAATGTTTATGTGAATTATAATGTGTTAGTTGAAACAATTAACCTTATCTAGATTAACTTACAGCAATGTTTTTCAAATTATGGAAAATTATTTATTTAATAAGTTTTTGTAAAACTTTCATTAAAACCTTTCATGTTCTTTAGTCTATTTCCCAGGATCACCTGAAGAATATGGAAAAGATGACTTCGATATAGTGGTTGGTTTTAATCATACTAATTGATACAGAAATAGTGTGGGGTTAATTAATCTCTACGAATTACAGGACGTGCATGTTACAAAAGGGATTGCACCGTGGCAGGGGAAAACCCTTAGGAAACAACCATAGCTCCAGCCAAAGCAAATCATATGCTTATAATAATTGATTAAAAATATTACAAGCATTTATAAGGTAAAAAAAATTATATCTTAGAAAATATTTTTTAGAATTTTTACATGATAAAATTATTTTTGATTTCAAGTGGTACTAAAAGAATTATATTTGTCCGAAAATATTCTCAGGAGTCATTACCTAAGCAACTCAAATTTTTGTTTAGTTTTTACAAGTACTAACTAAAACTCTAATTAAATTTCAAAAAATTCATTTCTAGTACTTCATTAAAAATCCTTAAAGCATATATGTATCAAGTATGGTACCTCTGTTTTATGAGGTGGCAACACACATTCATATAATTTCATCTTTATTATAAGTAAAAATAAAGAGTAGGAAAATAATTTTAATTCTAGTGAACATTAGTCGTTCTATCTGAATAAGTGTTTTTATTTATATCTACAAAATTAGGATTAATTGTATACTTTTATCAATATTACTAACATATTTAAAAATCTGCGTTTGATTAGGGTTACTAATATTACATTTTAAAGAATACAGAGTTAATATTGTACATTAACACAGCTTACGTGATTAAATTATCTTGAGGCGATAAACTTACCAGTTAACTTTACTCAGTGATTTAACACTGAAGCCAATGGTACGACTACCATATATAAGTTAATTTATAATCCTTATACATACATCGACTTATAATAATCGATTAGTAAGTTCCGTTACAAGTTTCATTAAGCTTTCCAATCCTCCCGTTAATTTTATTTCAATATTTATTAAAGGTTTTGAAAGCGCCTTTAGTGTATAAGAGAATTTAAAATGTAATAACTTAAGTCTTCTCTTAAGATTTAATATTTTCATTGAAATAAAGTATATTTACTCCATTAATGATTAAAAATAACGATTTAGAGTGTTATGTTTTGGGTACTTGTATTTCATGAATGAAATGTTTAAAAGTGTCTCGTTAGTTCTTGAAAAAATTTTAACTATTAAATTCAGAATATAAAGAGTAACTGAATATAATCTTAATATAATCAAATTAGTATGAATAGTTAATTTGTTTAAAATTCTCTAAAGGAGTATAATTATAAAAGCATTTATTAACTGCTCTGATAAATTTGTATTATATTAAGAAGTTATAAAATTGTTAGAGTTTCTCTCATAAAACAATTAACATAAATACGATATTTAACTCAATAGATATTTTTCAGAATTAGCAATTTTTATCCACAGTAAAGTTAGGGAAAACTTTCATTTCAAAAGAAACTGTACGAATACATTAATGCGCTATCAGGTTTCAGATTCTCCCTGACTACTCTGAAATATATTTGTTCTAGAAAAATTACTGTATCAGTGACTTGAGAACTGAAATAAGAAGAAACTTACTTAAAGTTCCTTTACTAGAGACAAAAAGATTTGCTTCGCCTGAGGAATATATTAATAATAATATGTGAAACTGAGAAATAAACAAAATTTTGAAGGATCCAATCAAATTTGTCTCAGGCAGAACTAAAAACAAATGAAACGAGTGTGTTTCATTCGCTATAAAATGTTTTGGACTTCTAATGTCAGTAAAAAATACAGAATTTTCATATCCATCGGATTTGTTTACTTGTAGGGGAATGTATGATGTAGAAAATAACCAATAATGAATAGGCCCTTAGTAGAAAACACAAAGACGACGTTTATTTCTATAATAACAGGACAGAAGAAAGACGATAAATATTTACAAAACAAGGTGACGTATTTAACAACGGCAACGATATACAGAGAAGACCAACACATAAGACAGTACATAGTAGCACTCTACAGCAGACAGTAGCCCAAAATAAGTGGTCCACAAAAAGAAATCCGTAGATACAACGTCCACACACAAAGCTATCAGACAGTATTCAGCGGACCCGCGGAGCTTTGCTCTACGGTCTCCCAGATGGCTGAAATTTCGACTGTCTCTTTCGCTCAATACTTCGATTGGGGTCAACTTTTCAGTTCAGGACTACTCCGTGCACGACGATGACACAACAGGCTACTACACAATGCTCATCAACACCAAGATAAGGCCCACAGCAACACTGCACTTCGTCGTATCTTCGGTATCCTCTCGGTGACTTCAGTCCACTATTCACATTCTCTCAATTCCAGACTAATCGCCTGGCCACTCCGTCGGAATTCCAACTTCGAGACGACCATACAGTTCAGGATCATTCACCAGGACTGCTTCTATTACCGGTGACTCTGTAGATGACTCTACTCTTCAGCTCAGGACTAACAACAAAACTTCTCAATTCAGGTCTACTGCTTTAACTTTAAAATGCCGGCTTTTTATAGCTTCCAGGAGGTGGGGCTAAACCTTCTGGACCAATCAAAAGCATTCTGTACATATCTCGGTCCCTAATGGATGGGTCGGGAAAATTCTTGAAGCTTTGGATATTATCCACTTTTTGCCATATTCATCGCCAAGATCTGGGATTACTGATGCGACATCCAATACCATCCAATAAGATTGCTGTAAATCATTCTTTCTTATGTTCTATGGGATGGAAAGCAAAATTACAGGTTCGTAATAATACGCTTGAAATTAGGAACTCTGGGCTAAGATGCCAATACCTTTCATGGCATTGATGGTTCCATGGTTCTACTATATTTGAACTACACAGTTTCTTCAGTAAGTCTTTTGCATCATTTTCCACATCATATTCTAAATAGTTAAAAACTTTTAAAAATAATAAAATTGTTTATCTGTTTAAATAAAGTCATTTATCGCAATGAATCCTTTTAAAACCCATTTCCTGAGTCAACAAAAATTAAATCGAAACGAATAAGTTTGAAATCGAAATTAAAATTTAATTCGGAATTAAATTACAAAAAGTTCACAAAAATGAAAAGTAAATGAAATAAAACCTATTTTTGAAACAAACCTAAATTAATATAATTATGTAAACGAAACTGAAAATTGGAATTGAAACGAAATATTGTTTCGAATTCGAACAAGTTAAAAATTTTAAATTTTTGAATTTAAAAAAACAACTATTGTTTTTAGTGAGCGCATATGCGCTCATAAAATAATTAAACTCTGAAATTATCGCTCTAATCTCAATTCTCAAATTTTCAAAATTTTAATTTTCTCACAATTTAATAAAATTAAAACAATTTGTAATAACAAAATTTCATTTATAAAAGCAACAAATAGTTTTATTAAAAATTTGAACAATAATGGTTTTTCCAAAAACTACTGCGACATCAATATTTTAATAATAAAAAAAGAAATGATAAAATATTAGTAAAATAGATGACTCTCAGAAACTACATTTATCTTTTTTTTCTCTGTTTTATAATTGGAATGGCAGTTGGGAGTGATATTTCTTCCCCTATTGCTGGTATGCACTTTCCTTTTTTGTTTTCATAATTAATTTTGTGATTCGTTGTAATTTTTGGTTGAATATTCTTATGTACTTTTATTTTATTTGGTGATATTTTTAATGTTGATTTGTTTTTGTATTTTTTGCTGTTGAAATTGGCATGTCTCTTTTGCCTCAATTTCCGGTGAATTTTCGGGTCACGAGGGGTCAGTACTTATGGACATTGTCTGATGCCTCACAAAAAATCAAATATTTTGAATCCTTGCCTGAGGGTGAACCTTGAAAAAGTCTTCAGGATTCTTTTTCTATTAAATGTAGTTTTTATTCGGTTGTGACAGTTGAACAATTATACAATGAAAACAATTGAATGATATAAGTGAGCTTCATATTTAGGAAACGAAGAATATTTGATGGTAAATTATGTGTATTTTTTACAAAGTCCACAAACATCACCTTATGAATAATTGATACATTTAAAGCAATCAAGTATGGAATGAAAATTAAAGACCATTTTATATACTTTTAGAGTTTGCTATCTTTCATTATTTTATTTTTTGTGCAGCTCTTTTAATTAATACATTTGTTTCGGATGCAAATTAAACGCATTGTTTCTAATTAACATTATTGGAAAAATCCCTCATCCAGAATTCTGAATCATTTTTACTTTCATCTTTTCAAAACAATCTCAAAGAACAGGCGATTTCCTGCATTTGTAATTCATTTTATTCAATATTTTTTCATCACAATTCTTGGAGCAAGCGATTTCAACGAATGAAAATGATTTAGAGAGAAGGATGTTTTCAGAAGCCACATCTATTTTAGTAACCACATTTATTTTAATTTAATTTTTTCATTTGCTTGAATGGCAATTTTTAGATGGCGAATCTTTAGAAGCTGAAAAGAATGAGAAATGGAAGCTTATTTATTAATCTTTTAAGTGTATAAAGTTTATTTAAAATAAAAATGCATAAAATACAGTTTTAATAAAGAGCACAAATAATTATTGAATTTTCCCAAAACAATTTTGCCACATAATTTCCAGCATATAGCTTGCCCTGAAATAAAGGAATTCATTCATTATTTTTAAATGGTAAAAATCATCAGAACTTTGTAATTCAGTTTTCGTCTAATAAACTGAAATGGAAAGTTATGTTTCATTTCTCTCAGAGTTCCGCATACCTCTAATTAAATCATGAACATTGTTTTTTTCTTTTTGTTTGCTTCATTATCATATCTAATAATCTAACATGAATATGTACCATTAAAATAATTATTTTGGAATTTAAAATGAACATAACTGGTGATTTACATTAAAACTCATGTAGTTATTTAATCATGTAGAATGTCATATTATCATACAGACAGTCCATATACGCTACCTCACAAGATGCCGATTGGAAAAAATTTTTATTAAATAATTCAGGCATTACAAATCTATTTCAAAATAATAAAAATAAAGGAAAAAATAAATTAGGATTAATAAGACTATTTAAAATATAACATAACAACAAAATTTATTGAATAAGTTACCAAAAATATTTTCTTTTTTAAAACTCACTTGTATTTTCCTCTTCAAAAGTAAAAATGAGTATGTTATAAATATCTTTAGCAACAAGATGTATAAAGAATATTGTTTGTAGAAAAAATAATAAAGGTTCTAAAACATATGATGACTAGAATTAATAAACTCGTTTTTATAGTGCTGTAGAAAAATAAATTGTAGTGATCATATCCAAGGTTTGTTATCATATGTTATAGAAAATCAGAAATAAATAATTAAAAAAAAAGATTTAAAAATTGGTTTTTATTTGCGCGTTAAAAAAGATAAACAGAATAATGAAAATAGGTTTTGGCAAGCTGTGTTTACTTTACATCATCCAGTTTTGAGAGACGATATAGAAAGATTTTTTAATCTCTGAGAAGAAATGATATTGATATCTTAGTCAATCAATTTTATGAAAAAAACAAGCCTACTACCATCTACCGGAGAAATTAAAATTTCTCTACATGCATTGATAATTTCTTCATCTCATATGCAGTTCTTCTATAAAGTCGATAAAATGTTTTAAAAAAATTATGTAACTGATATTCGTATCAAAACCAGAAAATAGAAAACGATTTGGAACATCAACCAGATGACTAAATGGGTAGGATTGAAGGTTTTATTGCAGTTTGGAAAAAAAACTTGCTAAGAATAAAAGTCCCGTAGAGCAATCAGGATTCATCTCAAAAAATAAATGCCCAACTGTAGATATGCTATCTGCAGAAGCAGCTTCTCACTCCAACTATCAATATTAAATTGGACATAGAATATATCGAATCCAAGAAGAAAATACCTTAAAGAAATAAAACTCTTAAATTCCCCAAAATTGAAAGTTCTAAAACAGATACAACCGATTAAAATTACATAAAATTGAAAAAGGATTGAAATTAATAGAATATTCATGTCAGAAAAGCAAAAAAGACTTCTTATATGAGCAACCAAATATCAAATCCAATAAAACAGCAATAAAAAGATTGGCACTACTGCTGCAGAAAAAGATCTAACTAAACAACTTGACTCATTAAAATTGAAATTCGAAATAACGGAGCTAAGAAATATTTGCAAAATTCTTTAAATGCCGATTTTCTTGTAGAAGTTGCCGAAATAATCATAATGTCAAATTCTTTAAAAACTTGAAAGTAAAAATATATCAAATTTAAGCTACTTTACCCTATGATTGCACCGAATTCTTTCACGGTGTGCGGAACTGCTAATAGAATAATGGACAACATAAAATGTAATGGACAACATTCCTCCCAAATCTGTGGCTGAAAAGGGAACAAAACTACCAGATTTAATTTACATAAATTGTCATGAAGTGCTTCTACCTTCCTACCTTAAGAAGCAACAAACGATAAGAAAAAAAAAATCCCAAGTGGAAAGAAAGAAACCAAACTTGAAGTGGAAAAAACAAACATTCTCAAGCCATTCCAGCAAAAGATGTCAAAGACACAAACCTTCAAGACTATAATTTCCTTTAAGAAACAATAGAAGCACAACAGAAACACTGAAATAATGGAAGCACAGCAGAAAGACAGAAATAATCGAAGCAAGACAAAATGTTTAAGGATTTTCAGAGGTGCCAATAACTCTTAAAGTAGTCAAGAAATATTCTGACTTAGAAACGTAAAAACAAGTATTTTAATGCATTGCTTGAATTCTTTTTCATTTTTGCGGACTTCAGTCATTTCAGCACTTGATCATTGACCTGGCGTAAGGTGGTGGGGAAAATTTGAATATATGACGGGAAATTCCCCATTTTGGTAAATTTGCTATTGCTGTTATCCTGCTCTCTCTTTTTTTAGATCACTTGTCTTATTTTTTTAAATGATTGATCGTGAAACTTCTATTTTTTTTTAATTTTATTTTCCCGTTATAATCACATTAGTTTTCACAACATGTACGCTTCTCTGAGTAAGAGTTTCAAAATTGAAAGCGTGAGCATCCCTCAAAGAATTTATTCTTCGTTATTTTCGCGATCACTCAGGACAATCATTTTAGCCAACATAATACAATAGATGTTATATTTTGTAAGATTTTGCAGATGTTAAGGAGAAAACGATTTATTTTTTATGACATGAATAAAGTGGTAAGTAAGTTAACTGTTCATCTCAAAAAGAAGAAATGCCTGGGTAGCTTAGTTTGTAGGCCATTGGATTCGCAATCCTTGGTCGCAAGCTTGATCCCCACCACCGAAAACCATCGTGTGCGTGGTGGCTGGCTCACGTACAAGTCTGTCGTGGACACAAAGTCCTCCATGTTGAGAGCAATACCACACGGTTTACTGGTTCAAAGGTGATCGTTCTCTGACCCAGGCTAAACTGCCATCTGTGGATACGTGAATGAATTGTATGAATGAAGGGTTGGGATGTTTGATTACCTGGCTCATACGTTTGGCCGCAGATGATGCTATTGAAAAAACAATAAAGGCAAAAAACTTGGTTTCAAATCTTTGACTCTTTAATCGGCGGGCTTGTGAATGACGCATCATCAGAAACAACAACACAAAAATAAATTGCATGGCAGTATTTCATCATGTATAGAAACAAGTAACCACATTTTTTTAGCAAAATATAAATTCCTGTTGTGCATTTTTTGTTTACATTTTAAGTATGGATTTAGTTCTGAGATCATAAAAAAATGTTACACAAGTTTTTGGCAAATCGCAATGTTTCAAAGTTTGCCGAATTAAAAAAAAGAGAGAAATTTTTGGAACTATGTTTGTCTTTTTTGTCTATGAGCACGATAACACAAAAATGCTGTAAGCTAGATGAATGAAATTAGGTATATATAATTACGACCAGATGTATATTCTTCTCTCAAATTTTAAACATACATCATTCATAAGAGAATTCTGTCTGTCTTACTGCCTGCGTACATGTGAACCCGATAACTTCAAAACGCAAAGAAAAAATAAAATCGGTGAATAAAATTAATAAAAAGGTAAATAAAATTTGGTACATAAGCTTAGAATTATAGTTAATTAAAAAATGGTGAAAAAAATTTTTCGATCTGTTTACAGTCTATCGATAAAGACTTTCATAGTCATGTAAATTCAATTATTTAAAGCAATGAAATTTACTATATTATCTTATAATTAAAACCAAATTTGTTTTTTGAAATTTGGTGACATAAATGGTAGATTCACAATGTAACAATAATTGTACCCAAAGTTCCTCAAATGATAAGTAAGAAAATGGTGTTCTTACCAAAGTTCACAATTTTGCTGATGAATGATGATGATTTTTACTAAAATATATGCAAGAACGTTTCGAGGAGACAAATCCTGCTGGTCTTAAATTCACTACAAAGCTTTCAGATAGTTAAATTCACTACAAAGCTCATTTAATAAAATTCAATACAAAGATCATATAGTTAAATTCACTACAAAGCTCATATAATAATTTAAAGAAAGAAATGCTGCATTGAAATGTCATTGATACTCTTTAAGATCCTCTCTAGTTCGAATTCATTTTCATATTTATAAAAACTTCTTAGAATAAATCAAATATATTTTACAAAATAAGTATATGTTTCCTATCTAAAACTCCATTTTCTCTGTCATTCAATCGAATACCATTTACCGAAAATTTCCCATTACAGACTAAAAAAATCTCTTATTCCAAAACTCACAATCTACAGATGTTTCGTAAAAAAATCGAACAAATGTTTGGCCAAACTTTTCATGGATTCCATCTGGGAAAGAGTTTCTTTTGTAGCACTGGGAACCTCAAATATTCAAAAGAAGGCTACGCAAATGGTAAAGACGCAGTGGAAAATAAAGTATAAAAAATTTATATGAATAAATATTTTTTTCTCCCCAAAGTTGAGGTGTATGAAAGCAGTGTCGCATGTTCTCAAGAAAAATTCGCTGTGGACCTGCATAGAAAATAAGATTGTTGAACTCGATATCTTATTCTTTATTACACTCGAGTTCGAATTTTGCTGTATAGAATCCATGGATTCGCTTCAAATAATATGCAGCATTTGAAGGTGCTTTCATTTCGTTTCGTTAAATGGAATCTTTAAAATGCAAATGTTTTTCTAAAATCATATTTTATGAAATATTTATTACAAGCTTATATGAGAAAATAAGTATTAATTTAAAGAAATCTACCATCACAAATTTCAAGATATCACGTTAGAACATTATTTTTAATTAATAATTTTAGTCATTAATTTTGTCTTAATTTCAGTCCTTAACTAGTTTAAGCCTGTTTGAAACAATCACAAGACATCTCTATAGATCTCTCTCTCCCTATAATATGTAGTATTTGAAGGTCCTTGTTTCCTTTCTGATTTAAAAATATAAGTGAATGTATCTATAGCACAGATGGTTTCCAGCATTATATTTCGTTATACTTTAATAAATACTTAATGCATATTTATACAAGAAATTAAATATTCAAATAAATTATTGAAAATCCAAATGTTTTTTGTTACCTGTGTACTAATATTTTAATTTAAAACAATCTTAACCAATGTTAATAAAAGAATGTTTTTAATATATTAATAAATTTTTCTAACGAAATAGCTAAGAAGTTTATATGTTAATAGTATAAGTACTGAATATTATGTATCAACTGAAACAAATAGTTAAGGGATCTGTAAAAGAAAAAAAATGTACTTAATTAAGTATACAACATAAATTTGATGGGGTACAAAATTAAGTAGTAAAGCAACATAGTTGAATGGATTTATATACTTACGGATAACAAAGCCTTAAAGTAGTTAAGTTAAATTAGTTTAAGATACTTTGTTGCTAATACTGCTTTATTTTTGTCTTTGAATTTGCATTGGCGCAGATGACTTATAACGTTGTTCCTCATGCAACCGTTATGTTATAATTTTTATAGCATTAAATCTGTATTTCACAACTTAACCGGCGCATTCTTACTTTATTAATGCCTGTTTGGGTTCGCTTTTTCTGGCGCAAGAGCCATCTCTGACCATACTACCCAAAGAATATCGTTTGACGTCTCGTCATATTAAAATAGATTAGATAAGTATAACAACGTAAAATACTAAAACACTGTGAATATGTGCATAACAATGAATTTTTAAAATGCAATATTTTGCGATTATAAAAAAATACAATTATTTGTAAACCAGAAGTACATATTGCAATGCATAAAATAATGAAGGAAGTTTAAAAATATTAAATACGCATAAAGAAACCAGCATCCTTTAAAAAGTTAAAAATATCTGGGGGGTGTTTCTCACCCACCAAGGCTATCTTGTCTCCAGAAGATCAATCAAAGAAATTCTCGTGAGGAGAATTAAATGATGGACACTCAACCAAAATATGCCCCCCATCATAATCAGCGCAACATTTTGGATAAATAGGTGCTTCCTCACCAAAAACGAGATTACAGTGAGTAAAGAGAAAATGTCCTATATGAAGGCGAGTCAACTTAACATCGACTTCTCGAATAAGGAGGACAGGCCAGTACCCAATTTTTGGTTTGATGGCGTTCAGTTTCTTGTGGACTCTCAGATCCCAAGCCTTCTGGCATATGGAATAAATGTAGTTGACAATGAACTTTCTCACATTGCTGTATGGAATGTCATGCGTCAAAAGATTTTCTGCCGGCTTAGCAGCACAGTCTGTCGTTTCATTCCCGGAGATACCAACGTAAACTGGAACCCAACAAAACAAGACGTTGAAGCCTCTATTATGTAGGAGTCGTAAGGTGAAGAAAATTTGAATAGCGACTGGATGCATCTGATTATGATAATGACAGAGCGTCTCCAGTGCACTCATATTGTCAGTGTAGATTATAAATTTACGCTGAGCTGAAGGCGACATTTTCTGACTGCCACAGATGGGCAGTTTAGGCTGCCAGATGGAAAAATGATCCCACGTTCGATGTTCTTCCATTTTAATATTCACATTTATTTAATAAAAACATTTCGTATAAACAAGAAATTAAAAGACATATTAAAATAAAATATTTTAAATCCTATTAGCTGCAGCAGAAAAGAAGTTGAACTTCCTATTTAACATCAAAAACTATACTTAACAAGCTCTAAAATTCAACTGAATTCAGCAAATAAACTCAGAAAATCCTCTAAATCGCTGACAGAGAGTAAAGCGATATTTGATCCGTCGGATGGACTAAAAGCTTCATTCTGCTACGAAAGGGCGTTGTTATTTAAAAGTGGAAAATGTAAGCGGACAAACTATTTCGAATATTTTAATTCCGAGGAAGTGCCAAACTCGCAGAACATTCCGTATATTTATTTTAACTAACACAGAACTAGATAATGAATATCTAAAGGGGGGATATTAACATTTCCTGCTGTCAGACGCGATTTCATTATTTTATAAGTATTCCTCTCTCATGTTTTAAATAATATAATTCAGACCAGATTTTGGATTTATTTAGCATTTTCGGGTGATATTCAACAAAAAGCGATGAATTGAAAACAATTCTTCATAAGTTCTCGATTGAATTTTATGCAGTGTTTGAGTATTGGATTCGTAATTAAAAAAAGAAGTTTTAAGAACTTCAGGATTTTTTAACTGGACTAAGTAAAGAAATAAATTTGATAGTAAGTTACGAAAGAGATTATCATGCTGTGGTGGAATATAGATTATTGTGATCCCTACAAGAAGCAAAAGGACGTATATTTTCAGGAACATTTCTTTATTAATCACATTCACACACTGAACAAGCACAAAGACAATACATTAAAGCACACAGCTCAACAGTACAATATTACATTTCATTCTGATTACCACCGCAATGCTTTATGGGATAACCTAATTAAGCAACGCCATCTAGTATCCAAAAGAAAAGATAAGTGTAATGTAACAACTTTAATGAAATATTTGACGATTGTTTGGAGATTAATCATTTTATTTCTGTTAATATATAAATACCCAGAAATTGGAAATGATTATATGACTGAAAAGAAAATAAAAAACTTACATTTTCGAAATAAAAAATGGTTTCGAAAATGATTTCATTCCACCTATTGAAACTGACATTACAAAATTAGGTAGCAAATATTATTTATAAGTGATTACAGAGAAATGACGATATCTTTCTTATCTGGCACGAAGCAAAATATTTGTTACCTTAGATTTGAAATTTACTTATTTATTTTATTTACTTTATTGAAATTAATCATTTCATTTTCGTTTAAAATATGCATACAATATTCAGCATCATTCCTACTTCGAATTTATCAAGAAAATCTTATGGAAATTGAAACGATGCAAATAATTGGAAGTAACAAAGTAATTTGTAATTTATTTTTATAATAGAAAAAAATCTACAAAATCTTGATTTAATAAGGAGAAAATATCCGTATTCCTAGAATGCAAAATTAAAAGGACTTTTAAACTACTAACAGATGTTATAAATTAACCAGCTAGTGTTTATTACTTTGAAAAGTTAATATTTCTCATTTTGTTCTTCCGTTTGTTTCTATAATAAAAATTTTAAAAAAGCATGTACCCAATTTCCGTTGTATTGTTTCTCAGAAAAATACTATCTATTGTGGCATATTGTTTAGCAGAAAGCAGCCATTATAATGCCATCCAAAATTCCTTTCATTACTATACCTTTATTTTTCATTTATTCAAACAACTGAGACGGTTGAGACAGCAACTAATATTGTTGTAAACTCTTTTTCTTGTGAAATTATTTTTCAAAATATTCTTCCCCTCTAAATGGGCGATTTAATTGTCAACAAATACAATTTAAAAGAGTGTATCTCTTCATTTGTTTGTGTGTATATTTTAAATATATTTCGAATCATATGGATAAAAACCTAGGGAAATAAAATCGTCTGCCAATCTACTTTTGTAAAAATTATACGATTAGAATCTTAAACTTTGTTTGCATATTTTCAGATTATGGCTTTGTTTATTTGTCAGTTGATTGTTTATTTGTTAAATGAGAAAATGATGTTGTTTTTGGCTTGAGGTTTTTGAAACCTCGAAATGCTTTGACAACAAATTGTTGAAACCTCAATTAAGTATCAAATTCCCGATTTATAACTTTTGATACCTTTTTTCACTGTTAGGGTTATTAGGGAATAGAGCAGAAAGTTGTTACATTTTACGAACTGAATTCTCAACTTGATTTCCAAATTATTTATTCTCTATATTATACGCATTGTCTTAACTAATTTAAGTCATTAATTATTTGAAATAATTACGAGGCCATCAAATTATGAATATGCCGATATTTAGAAATAAAATGGTTGGTTTTTTCCGTCTCAAAATCTGTCGAGCTCCAAAACTTAGTTTGCGAGCAAGAAAAATTGAAAATGGTTTACAAAAATTTCATTACATATGTATAGAAAGAGGGGGGAGACCAACTGTGGTTGTTTCAAGCCAATTTAAACTGTTTAAGACTTTAAGTAATTAAGACAAAAAAAATGACTTTAAAATAATAACGTCTTCACATGATAATTTGAAATTTGAGATAGCATATTTAAATTTTTTAAACATTATTTATTTAATTCAGAGAATTTAAATTCCACCTTTCGAAAACGAATTGTTAGGCACCTTTCTGAGAAGAAATAACTCATTTAAGATATGTTAGTATTTAAAAGACAATTAGCTGTCATAGCAATGCCATATAAAGTACATGTAAAATTATTAGTAAGTAAATTGCTTTAATCGAAACGTCATTTGAATTTTTATTTTTCAATTACGCAAATTCAGACTTATGAAAAACTTCAAAAAAAATGCATTCCTTTCAGTATTAAGAAGAAAGGAACTTCATTTAAGTACTATTTATTTGAGCTCTGAACAAAAATATCTAAATTTTAAAAACTTTCATTGTTTATATCATAAGTAAACTTTGGAGGATATAAATTCTTTTTTACATTTTTTAAAAAAGCCTCATTATTTAGCTCCATAAATATTAATGATATTTCCTTGAATTATGGTCATAGGGAGGAAAAACAGAAAAAAAAATTATCAACGGATGTTTTACAAAAAAAGCACGTACACATTTTTTTTCTTAGTATCTCGAAGAAAACTACTGTCTCCTTTTTTTTAAAATCTATTCTTGCCTTTTTTATTATTTTGGCAATACTTTTTTTTAATATTAAGATTGCAAAAATAATCGTATTGTTACAAACCTGTAATTTTGCTTCCCAGTGCAAATAGTGTCTTCATAAGAATGACCGTTTTACAGTCATTTGTCTGAATGCTGCCAGATCTAGCCTTATTGGTCCCAAAGGGCAAATTCTTACTGCCTTTTGGTGACTGTCTGAAAAAAGGATGATACTCGAAACTTTGAGAATTTTGTCGATCCGCTCATTAGAAAGCGAAATACGCTTGATCGGCCCAGAAGCTTCTTACCCCGCCTCTTGGGAACTATAAATGGCCGGCAATCTGAAATTGGAGCGGTGGTCAGTCGAGTAGATCTGAATTAAGAAGTCTTGAATCGGTGGTCCTGATCTGAGGAGTAGAGTCGTCTACAGAGTCGTTGTTAATCGTAGTAGTCCTGGCAAGTGATCCTGAATTGTTAACATTGCTAAAATTAAACATTGCAGGCAGAAAATTTATTATTGCTAAAAATATTATCTTTTGCTTATTAGTTTTTTAAACTTTGATAGAAATAATCTAAAACACTGTAGATAAAAGGATTAGTAAATAATTTATAGAAAATGTTTCAAGTAATAAGAAATATATGGAAAAAGCGGTGAACTTCATTCAAATACTTCATCTTTAATTTTAATGACGTTAGTAATAATATTGTGTGTAATACTTTAATCAAATAAAGGAAACAAAACTTCAAACAATAAAATTTATTTACAGAAGATTTAAATTTAAAATGAATTATGTGTTAAGAAAAGGCATTTTTAATGAATAAAATGTAATCTTGAATGTTTGCAATTCGATAATACTTTAAGCCTTGCGTATTAAGTTATAGATTTATATTTTGTTATTTAAAAGATTTAAACTCTTATACATAAAATTGAAAAATATGTCTTCTTATTTGCTAAAATCTTTTCTTTTGTGTAGATTCTTGAATTAACTGAATTTCAGATGGAAATCAAATGCCCTCCTTTGGATAAACATTAATTGAAAATGAATTAACTTTCATCTTCTAACACTTCCACTTTCATAATAAAATTAAAACGTTGAAAGGATTTAAGGTTTGTTTATTATTTATCTGAAAATGTATTTATAATATCGTTTTTAAAATCAGTATTTGAGCAAACGATTTCAGAACAGAAAATAATGGAGTGAAAAATTAATCGTTCTGCCTATTTAATTCTAATTTAATTCCTCATTTCGAATATTCAAACGGCAACAAAGTTAATTCTGAATGACTGAAAAGATCGAAAGATAAATGCATATTTATCAATCATTTTACCTTGTTGATTTTGTTTTAAATAAAAGTACATAAAACCTTTTTTTAAATTAAGAATGCAAGTAGTTACTCAGTTTTGCAATAAAATACAGCAAAGAAGTTTTCGGATATTTAATTCTTTGATTACTGGAAATTTCTTTTTGGAAGAAGATTCCTTTGGATTGAAGTTTACAATTTATTTCGATTTGATGTTCCAAATTACTGCTAGTTTAAATTCATATTGTTTATTGTTCAGACAAAATTTGCAGCTAACTGTATTATTTTCTATTTATTTACTAATAACGCTTTAATAAAAATTTTGAAATAAGACAATTTTTTTTGCATAAAAATGTATTGAAAAACCTATTGATAAATCGTGAATTTAAAGAAAACTCCTTCAAACTAACAATGCATAAAATTTAAAACAAAAATTTGAAAATACTACAAAATATATAATAGATGAATTCGATTTTGAAAGAAGACAGTTTTTTTGCATAAAAATGTATTGAAAAACCTATTGATAAATCGCGAATTTAAAGAAAACTCCTTCAAACTAACAATGCATAAAATTTAAAACAAACATTTGAAAATACAACAAAATATATAATAGATGAATTCGAAACTATTTTCAGTCCTTTAATTGAAAGAAATAGAGATTTAAAACAAATATAGTTTCAAAAGCTGTGAAATGAATGAAGCAAAATATTTTTTTAGCAGTTTTTAATGTTTATCCTGAAAATTATCAAAAATTTGCTCAAAATTGGAATCTACCCAACTTTCTATAACTTTTATTAACAACAAGCCTAATGGATATGATATTATTTAGTATAGCCAAACGGTTGATTCAAAACAGAAATTCTGTTTTACTTAAATACAAATGGCGTTACCATTGAAAGGTCACGGGCCGCGGTGGTCTGGTGGTAAGGTCTAGGCTTCGGAACCGGAGGGTTTCAGGTTCGAGACTTGATTCCACCGAAGAACCGTCTTGTGAGGGGGTCTCTTGCACGTTAAATCTGTCAGGCCAAGCGTCCTCTCACTGGTTTATCGTGGTGTGAAGAGGGGGGTGCCACTTCAGGTGTCATCCTCGTCATCTGATCGTGGTTCAAAATTACGAGGTCCGTCCCAAAATAGCCCTCGGGTTGCTTTAAAACGGGACATTAATATAACTAAACTAAAACACTGAAAGGTCGCAATTTAAATTTATATTTTGAGCACAATATACATTGAAATATTAAATAATTAATTTTAAAATATAAAATAATTAATTTTAAGATGAATAAAATACATTTTTGCTATAGAAATTCGTATTTTCCGAAAGAAATTTTAATCATTATAAAACCTGAATTTCAAACTTCCCTATTATTCGTTCCAAAACTAACTGAAAAGTAACCATAGCATAAAAAACCATACTTCCACCACTGTTTCCTAACAAAATAAATTTCAAAATATTTGGTAAACATGTTTATTTATTCTATCGGGGGGAAACCATCTTTTTCTACATTGCGAACCTCAAATATGCAAGGACATATTCGTGAATGCATAAATAAAAAATATTTAAATATACAATGTACTATGTAGTTTTTTTTCAATGGAAAACATATGAAGTCTATGTTCCATGCTTCCGACAAACATCTACTATGCATGACTTACAGAAGATAAACCTGAAGAACTCCTATTATATATTTTTTATGCCAGATTTCGAATTTTGTCGAATATAATTCATGGATTCATTTCAAATAAAATACAGAATGTAACGTTATTTTCAAATAGATAATAATAGATCATTAGATACAAATAAATAAATATCAAATAGATAATAATATAATAGATTCTAATAAATAAATGGGGCATAAATTTTGGGGTAGTTCGATGCAGACACAGAAAATGACCATTTTTATTTTCACTATCTGAGATTTCCTTGAAATTTGTAAGTTCAAAAATGTACTAATAATTTAGACTTGGAAAAATGTGAAATCGGATTGAAGGATACATGGGATATTTTACAAAAAAAATATTCAAGAAATTAATTTTTTAAACTCATTAAATATCCAAAAGTGGATCTATGTCTATAAAAAAAAATTTTGAAATTTTCTCACAAATATGAAAAAGCATAAAAAATTATTTATTAAATAACTTGTGAACGTGAGTAGGATTTTTTGAAGGATTTATGATCATGATAAGGGGTTTATTAAAAGAGTTGTGAGCGTGAGATGGACTTATTGAAGCAGTCGTGAGTATGAGAAAAATTTATAGAAGGAGTTGGGAACATAAAAAGAATTTATTGAAGTAGTTGTGATCATGATAAGGATTTGTTGAAAGAGTTGTGGGTATGAGAAAGATTAATTGTAGAAGTTGTGAACATGAGAAAATTAATTTAAGGAGTTTTGAGCACTATAAGGATTTATAGAAAGGGTTGTGATCAGGAGAAAGATTAATTGTGAGAGTTGTGAGCTCAAGAATGATTTATTGAAAGAGTCAGAGCATGAGAAGGATTTATTTAAGGAGTTGTGAAAACGAGAAGGATTTATCAAAATTGTGTGAATGAGGAGGATTTTTTAAAGTAGTTGTGAGCATAGGAAAGATTTATTAAAGGAGTTGTGAGCATGAGAAGGATTTTTTGTCGTTGTGAGCATGAGAAGGATTTATTGAAGAAGTTGTGAGCGAGAGAGAGATTTATTTTGTATAAAAAAGATAATTTTTGTGAAGATAATAAAGATATAAAGATAAATTTTGCATTATCTAAACAGCATGTTACCATTCCACCATCAAGGTATTACATACGCAAGCAATATGAGTGATCATAAGACTTATTTTACAAACGGAATATAAAATAAGGAAGTCATAACAAGAAAAATATTTAAATAAGAATTCCGTACGATAAAGAAATTTCGAAAGTTGAAATATTTTTAACCTCAGCATTTTTAGAGTTTAATGTTACATAAAAATGGACACAAAAGAATATTTTATGCTTTTGTTTAAAATTACCAAAATTATCTTTCCATGTTTCTAACGTGTATTTAAGTTTCGACTGTTATTCTTTAATTTTAGTTTAAGTCTCTCTTAAAATGTTATTTCTAACTTGTTGAAAAAAATATTCTTTTTTCAATTGGTTTGGTGAATTATCAATAGTTTTACGTGAAAAACATACGGATTGATGCTGTCTAAGTGTTCCGGTCATTCAGATTTATCTTAACACTTTACCTCGAGTGAAGTAACTGTGACGTGGTAGATCCTCAGTATTTATGAATAAATTTTGAATCATAAAATACGAAATATCCTTACTATTTATCAGGTCTCATTTTTTAAATCATTTATTAAAGGCTACATTGGTATAAAAATCTACGGAAACATAAAGATATACTTAATATTAGCAACTTGAAGGAATCTCATTCCAGGATCATGTTGTCGTTTGATACTTTATTTTTTTAATAAAACAATCTGTTTAACCAAAGAATTTTAATCTATGTGTTCTTCTCGTAAATCGCAAGATAATTCCCCAAACAATTTTTAAAAAAGAATATTTCTTCAGTAAGTCCTAAATAACAATTTAAGAAAGACACAAACTGCATTTAAAGAATATACGTTAAAGTATAAATAAATGCGAACAGCTTGGAATAAAAAGGTAGTAATTTTGAACTGTGAATTTAAAATTCTTACATTATTAGCATAAAATATACAAGTTTTGTAGCAATTCTTAAGTAACAGAAAACAAAAATGTGTTCAAAAACTTTTTTTGAAAAAAATTTAACCGTAACAAATTTTTTCCCTAATAATTTTTTAGCCTTTTTATATTTAATTGAATATAAAGAAATCTTATTTAAATATTTATATCTTCTACTTATTTAAATTTTTCTTATTGTTTGATTTCAATTCAGTTTGCAAAATGGATCTTAGACCCATTGAAATTGACTGTTTACGTAATATCGTAATGATGCTATGAAAAAATGGTTTTGAAATAATATAAATCTAAAATGTTTAATAAATCCTTCTCACACTTTTTACACCATCAGTAAATACGTTTTTATTTTTCAAACTAAAATTTGAAGAAAATCCACTTATTAGAATTATAGATCCGATTTTGGATATTTAATGAATTAAAAAAGTGTAATTTCTCAAATATTTATTTAATTTGTTTTGGAATATTTCCAAATTTCTTCCTATCCTTATTCCTTAAAATTTTTATGACGAATGGTCAGAAATTTAAATATAAAATTCAAGAAAAAAAAAAACGATATTTTCATCGATTGAAAATGTACCAGGTTTCCAGCAACATACGCACTCTCACACCATTGTCTAAAATGCAATTTAATGCAGTAAGTGACAAAAATATTTTACAATTTTTTGGCAACAAAATGAGAAATTTTTCGACCTTACAATAAGGAAATGTATTATTCTAAGTCGAATGGCTTTCCTTCATTAGATCATGAAATTTTCAAACCCAGAAATAATTCCAAATTCTTTTATTATTAAGAAATGTTCTGATCTGTTTACCTGAAAGAGCTAACACAGGTAATTTAATGAATATTTAAAAGGTAAATGTTTTAAATTCTTGTCGGGAGTCGAAATTTCATTGTTCTATAAATAATCCTCGTTGTGATTCACGTTATTCGATTTTGCGTGGGATCTAGAATTAAATTAGCATTTTCAGACGCTTTCATTGAGTGAAGTAACGATGCAAAGTCTTGAGATTTTTTTAAAAATTGAGTCTGTATCACAAATGGATATCATGAATAGAAAGAAAACTCTTTTGAGAATATTGTAATTCAAAGAAAAAAAACCAACATTTTATATGTTTAAATTTAAGAAGAGTTATAAGAATAAAATTATTCTCCGAGAGAATCTGGTTAGTAAAGATTTCCTTGTTATAGGCTATTTGTTCGAACCCCACTGTCTGAAGATTCTCCGTGCACGCCGCTGCCATAAAGTCGAGACTATACTACTGGGTGAACTGGATGAGTGGTGATGGTTCTCCGATTGCGTCTAATTTCAATGAGTGAATAAAATTTAGGAATGAAGTCTGCCATTTAAAAAGGGTTGGAGCGTATGAGTCGCTAAGTCATACTCTTGTCCCTAGATGCCGTTACTGAAAAACAAGAAACGCTAAATTCCTAGGCCTAAAATCACTGACATCTTCAGCTGTCTTGTCTATGAAAATGCTATAAAAACCGCAATGACATAAAATGATCAATTAAACTGAAAAATAGAAAGCATTTTTTTTGATATCCAATGTGGAACTTTTTTTTAATCAAAATCTTGTAGGAAACAACCTATCATATTTACAGTTGGCTCCTACTTTAAAAATAATAGTAAATAACATAGTTTATTAATATAATTTTTATGGTAGATTAATTCTTATAAAATAATTCTTAAATTAAATGTATGATGACTTCTTTGCTAATAACATTCAGCATTTCATATATTTCTCTCATTTATGCAGCAAATTATTTGGACCGTTTTCTGACACAGAAAAATTTGTCAAGGTTGCATTTGGCAAATTCGTTGATGTCTTTCGATTGATCACTTCCGCGATGAGAAATAAAATATTTGGACACCCTAATATATCAAGTACAAGCGAGTCTTTACTGAGGTTTCAAGCAAATCGTCTGCGAATGTACTAATATTTGTTTCTAAAAAACTATTTAACTTCCTTTTAAAGTAAACAACATTGGCCACTAGTTTATTAGCCCATTATATTGGCTTCAAAACAATTTATCTTGAAAACTTTTATTTAAAATTTCGCTTTTCTCAAAAATAAGAATTAGATCATTCTTCATTGGATCATGAAATCACTACGTTATATGTTTTTTAAGCAATGTATACCCAACAAAAAAAGGGGAAAAGAGTAAATCTTGCTTTTCATTGATACCAGTTTTTTTAATCCTAATTTCATTATTGATATTAAGCATTGACAGAATCAAAACATTCAATTTGTTATTTCAATTAACAGAGAACAAAATTTGAGTGAGCGAACCGCATTATTTTGATTTCTGTCGCATCCATTAAAACTTATTACAAATTAAGCATTGTATTATAATTAAAAAAATATTAAAACTATAGAAAAATTGACGGAAAGTAAATTAATATGGTTAAAAAATAATACTTTGATATTCTACTGCTTGGTTAAATTTTGAAATTTGAAAAGTTATTTATAATCTTTAGCCTTCGATAGAGAGAAATAGGAGCCAAGTTTCATCATTATAAATCAAAAACTGTCTATTCATCTAAAAGACACTTTAGCAAATTTTTACCTTTGAATACACACGCACATATAGATATGATCAATTCGTTTTCCTTTCATGTATAAAAAATATTATACCTACAAAAGACAAAATACAAGCAAAAATTATAGCAGAAAAAGAGTAAAAACGGAACTACACAGGAGTAAAGAATAAAAAGAGTATCATATAAAAAAATTAGAAAGAAAAATGCGTGTGAAACGAATGCTGAAAAACTGTGTTGAAAGAAATATTGTAGAAACAAATCGTAAATCAATAATAAAGGTTGAAATAAAATGTGAAATCAGGCATCAGGCATATTGATTATGTATCAGGGGATTAAATTATTGTGTACAACAAAAGAAATTATAGAATTTTCTGTAAACAGTATCAAATAATTTAAAGGAAAAGATGCTATTTTCACCTCTAAATTCTGTAGTAAACCAGCGAGAAAGGGTCTGAAAACTATAAAAATGTGTGATTCAATAAAAAAATTTATTTTTAAAAAGAAAAATAGGTCAAGTTAAGTGAATTATGTAAGCATACTACGGATATGAAACAAAAAAAATTTTTAAGAATACGTGCATAACAGAGAAAAAATAAGATATAGGGCATACTATTTTCTCTGTGCTGGAGAAATGCCAGAAGTTAGCAGAGCATCACATTACGAGACTTTCAAGCATGTTTACTAGTATTGTCATAAATGTTTAGCCCTGACCTGGTAACATTCTCAAACAAGCGCCAAAGCGAGAGATTGATGCATCATAAAGACCCAGTGCTTTGCCCGCACGAAGTATATAGTACGCCCTTTGTACTGTTCTTTTCCCTTTATGATTTATATTTTCTTTCAAATTTTAATTTTAAATATATATAAAGCTTAATTTTGTTTAGAAAACCTATTTCATTTTCGAATCTTACTCCTAGTGCGAAACACCTTTTTTTTGAACGAATCCATGTCAAATAGGACAATGGGTTTCAATTCGAAAAGAAATAGTCAAATAAATTTATAACAATGCAATTTATTACTTACTAGCCGCCTCTGGCGACCAGCTGGTTCGCCATAAGTAATGCGTTCTAGAATTTTCAATTCAATCACATAGTCATTAGCCAAAATTAAGGTTAAAAGATTCAGTTA
Source organism: Argiope trifasciata (assembly GCA_026543055.1). Taxonomy (NCBI): domain Eukaryota; kingdom Metazoa; phylum Arthropoda; class Arachnida; order Araneae; family Araneidae; genus Argiope; species Argiope trifasciata. The sequence goes on along the minus strand of JAPMOQ010059118.1, from coordinate 2,262,317 downwards.
TTAGCAGTTAAAGAGTCGGTAACTTTATTCGGAAAAACTTTTGAGTTTAATGCTGTAATAATTTATCGATTATGCTTCCAAAATATCAAAAATGTTTTCTTCGGTGATATTGCCAAAATGTTGAATATGTTTTTTAAAGAAAGCGAAAAAAGGAAAAAATTATTGAATTAATGATACAGATATTGAAAACGATTACAGAAATACGCCATTAAGTCGGGATTTCAATGCATATCCTGTCTAAATTAAATCAGGTTTACTGTAAATAAAGATAATTTATGGAATTAATGATATAGATATTGCAAAAGATCATAGAATCCTTTGCTTTATACTTATTTTTTTAGAAAATATCACATTTTATATTTATTTTATTATATCTAATCACGTGCTAAAAGTTACATTTCTTTTGATTTATTTTGCGATGATAGTTTTTTTTTATTCGATCTTCCGGCATTCTTTTATTTTATCCAGCCACGTGCTAAAAACATGATTAAAATATTTCTTTGAAAATTCGTTAAAAATAGAAGCTTACGTTATAAACTAAAAAACTGATACCGTTAGAAAGCTAATTTTTTTATCTTTAGATTGATATAAAAATCACGTTTATGCAATAATATTTTCGGAAGTTAAGGCGGAAAAACGTCGAAATTTCGCTTAAATATTAATTAATTCAAATTCTAAATAAAAATTCGAAAAAAGGGCTCCGAGGTGCACATTCGCGACCTCCAAGGTATACATGTACCAAATTTGGTAGCTGTAGGTCCAACAGTCTGGCCTGTAGAGCGCCAACACATACGCACACACACACACACGCACAAACATTGAGCTTTATTATAAGTATAGATGAGCATGATTATATTTTTCAAAAAAGTTATTTAAAGACTTTTTTTTCGAAAACGAGTCACAGAATTATCATTAAATGAATCTGTAGAGAGCATAGCTTCTGCTTTATTAGGATGATGCTTCTCAACATGTGATGCAATAACCTATCATACTTCCAGCATCTCACTGATTCAACTAAAATATTGTTAACTGTTTTATATTATACTCTGATCTCTTAAAAAAATTTCTATCAAACATTCTCGCTAATACACAAAACGCTGCTCTATAACCCTCTTCGCTAGTTCTGCCTGTGTTTTTCCATCATCACCATTTATAATGGTGTTGTGCATCTTTAGCGCCATGATCTTCGCCAGAGACAAGCCTCATCAATTTGGGTTGCACAAGCAATTGCTCAAACAGCTTTGTTGCGCTATACAATGGTACCCGGCAAAAACTTTTCATGTGTAAATATGAAATATGTTTGTGTGTGTATGTGTGTGTTTGTGTGTGTATGTGTGTGTTTGTGTGTGTATGTGTGTGTGTGTGTGTGTGTCCAGCCAGCATACCTCTTCTTTCTCATAAATTTAAACCCTTAAATGTCCAGAACTCCTTTAATGTATTGGCCGTTTTTGTTAAAAGGCTTCATAAGCATGGTCTGGTCTGTCAATGATAGAATCATGTCTACTTTCACGGATGCAAAATCAGAACGTCTGCTCTAGTTGCCGTTTTATCATAAGTTTAATATGCGGTGTGCATATCAATTCATTTAATTAGCTTTTTAAAATTAATATTATTTTAAAGTAATCGGTTTCAGCAACTTGAAATAAATGCAATGCTATCTGTTGATCAAATTTTGAATTTTTGAGTTTTTTGTTCTTTTGCAAAACAAATTTCAAATCCTTTAAGAATATTTGGATAAAATGTCAAAGTCATTGTAACAATTTGTTCCCTTATTAATGTTTTGAAAGTAAATAGAATCGCCTTATTATAACTATACATCAATTTACGCCTGTTTTGTAATTTAAAAATCTATTTATCTTAAATTTTATCGCTTTATAATGAACATTATATAGCATTTATTAAATATGATATTTCTATTTATGGTCTGATAACCATAAATAGAAATATCATATTTAATGCTCAGTGTCCAATAGCAAAAAAAAAATCAGTTCACTTCTCTTTACCTAATCAAATAAATTGATGCCATTCATTGTCTTTCATCGAAATGATGCATGAATCGTAAGATAACGCTTTTCTCAGGACAAAGCTTTTTTGTTTTTTTTAGTCTGATATTCCATGTTTAAATTTACAGAGAACATATTAACAACAAGTAAAACAAAAAAAAAATTAAATTCCTACTTAGGTCAACAAAGAAGAATTTTATTTTAGTAAATTTTTATTAAGTTATTACAATTAATATAAATGTACACATAATATGAATGTGTACATTTATATTAATTCTAATTATATTAATTGTAATTAATGTAATTACATTATATGAAGTTATATTATTACAGGAAGCATCAAAAGAATTATATTATTTATTATAAATTAATAAATAATAAAGAATTATAAAATTTAAAACAAAAGAATTATATTATTTTAAGCATCAAAAGAATTTTTTTTCTAGCAATCTACTTACTTCGGTACTGTCGATATTTATTCCTATATTTATATCCTGCTAAATATCTTATATGATCGAATTTTTTTATCCCATATAAAACTAAAATTAATTAATTAATCCAAAAATGATTGATTTGCGTAAGAATTGAACTCGCATTCTTCATCATCACGAGAAAAATACTGAATTCCTCTTGTTTTACCGATTGAGCGACGGCCGTTGATTTTAATTTCCATTACATTAAAATTTCCCATAATTGCTAAAATTCTATTTAAAGAATTAAAAATTAATTTAATTTAATTAACGAATTAATATTTGAAAAAAACTGTATTAACATCAAATATCCTCCGCTACAGGTTTTGAAAAATGTATTTTAACTTGAATAGATGAATAAAAAGCACTTTATTAACGGCTAAAAACTTGAAAAAAATATAGATATATATAGAGGGAGAGTGTGAACTAATAGTAGGAATTGAAAAAATGAAATGATCATTACGATGGAAGTAAAAAGTAAACATGTAAAACACATTATTCTGACAAATATGACTCTATGAAGGAAGAAATGTTTGCATTTGCAAAAGAATGAAGAATCAATAGAATATTTGAATTACCCAAAAAAATTGAATTAAAATATTGGACAACAAAGACAAAATAAAAAAAAAAATTGGAATGGGAATAATACATGAACCAGTTATTGCTTGTTTCTTACAGGAGTTAATATGGTTTTTATTTCGAGAATTGGTAAGTCATTTCATGTTTTCTTTTGTTTCCGCCGTCAAAATTTCGAAAAACTATGCAGCTATTTTCCATCTTATTATTTCCCAAAAGAAATACTGTCTCACATCGCATGACGTAGCTAAAATAAAACAGCCATTATAATGTCTTTTGGAAATTCTTTTTATTCCCAGATAGTTGTCTTTCACTAATTCCGACAACTGCGACGGTCGAACTCGCTAATGATGTTATAGAACTACTCCCTTCGTGGAGAATTTTTCGAATTGTTCTTCCCTGAAAATGGCCGATTTAATGGCCTGCGAACATTATTTAAATCGGGAATCTTTTTTTTTCATTTGTCTCTTTTTTTTTTTTTTTTTTTCTTCTCTGTTCTTTTAAGTTAGTGCTGATAAAACCGGCAGTAAACAAAATCGTCTGCCGTTTTATTTTCTCAAAAGCATTTGAGATTAGAATTTCAAATCTTATTTGTAATTCCTAGATTATGGTTTTGTTTACTTGCATTGTCCCATTTCTGTATTTTTTTTAATTCTAAGAAGGGATTTATTTTGTGTCTGTAGAAAATAATTTATTTACTTTTCTACATATCCTAAGAAGTTAGCTTAAATTTACTCGAAAGTGAAATAGTAGCAAGATTTCTGCTGTAACAATGCAAGAAGAGTTTTCAGTAAACAATTTATTGTCTTTGTTAACTTGTTTCAAAATTCAAAACCTTGTTGCAGTTAATGTGCGTTGTAAAATATCCGAAAAAGATTTTTGAGCTTTGAAGAACGGTTTAGACATCCGCACACTGATTAATGTTTAATTTCCTTTGAATGATTTTGGACCGTTGACGAGCTTCAAGACTGTTTTGTTTAATGTATCTAAAGAATGTGTTGGCGTTATCACATGATACATAACTGTAAGGCCATGCAAAGCTTTCAAACATTCGAATGAACTGAAAATCTTATTTTAATGTTCGAAAAAAAGATGTTTTATCTGTGTCCCACATAAAAATGCATGATTGGATGGTTTAATACAACCATAAAAATAATTTGAATTTCATGCTGACAGTAAGAAATTTGCTTCAAATTGCGTAAAGTTTATTTCTAAATTAGAGTTTAATTCATTAGTTAATGAGAAAGAATTTTAAGTACATTAAAATTAGAGAAAAAAAATGGAAACATAATTAATATTATTTGAAACAGGAAGATTTTTTTTTTAATTTTAAGCTAGTGCAAAAATTATTTTTTTAAGATTATATTTTTTTAAATAAGGTGGAAAATAACAAACTTTTTTCCAATACAAACATGTTTTAATTGACTTTTGAGCTCATAAAATACACCAGTAGTGTTTGTCTTGTTTAAAGAACAAATTTTTAAATTCCGTCTAGGTTAGAATAAAAAACTGTAAAATTATATGAAATGCATCAAAGTATATATATTTATAGATCGATTGACATAGATACATATATATATTAGACAGGCGGGGGGGGGGTTAAATTCGTCTCCTGGCTTTCAAGAATTCTCAGAGCAACGGTTAGGGCCTTCTATTTTTACATCAATAATTCTTGAAATCGTAATAATTTTTTTCAGCAATAAAAAAAGCTTTTTGAATGAAGAAATCTGGACAAAAATATTTTGAATACCAAAAAAAAGTTTTAAAAAAATTAGAAATCTTAGAAGTTTATTTGAAATATAAAAAAATCATAATTTTAAAACTCTTCTTCAATTCATACATAAATATCTTTTGGATGTAACGAATAAAATCCTATTTAATTTTGAATTGATAAAACAAAGAATTTCCATAAAAAATCCAAATAAGCAAATGTTTATTCTCTCTAAATTATCAAACATAAATTATTAATTGAGAAAAGCAATATATGTTTTTTTTTTATAGCGAGTACATATAGCTCATTATTTTGAGGAATATTTCATCTTTAAATTTTCTTAAATTTATACTCAAAGTTATTTGCAGTACACTAACTATAAGTATAAATTTCAAGCAATAATTTCAAGTTTAATAAGATAAATTTTCGCATGTAAACTATTGGATCACGAAGTTTTCTTAATCGTTGTCAATGCCCTTTTTTTAAACGAGAAAGACAATGTTTTCTGTAAATTGCATGCATGTGATACCATATAATTCTTTCTCTCTTAAATCTTATTTCCTCTTATTCGATTTGATTTTTTTATCAAGTGCTCTTGTCGAAAATAATGAAATAGTTAGTATCATCAGTAATTAACTTATACCGAAATGCAAGGGGTGTTCAAATAAAAAGTTTACGAAACGTCGTAACAACGTAACCGTTACCTTATTTCCCTATGCAGTCATGAGAGAGTGTAGCGAGACTGATTGGAATCTAGAGCGTTGATTGGCGGGCTTCCGTAAGCGCAAGAGAGAGCAGAGGCTCTTATAAAAAGTGACGTCGAACTGACGTGGCAGTGCATGTAAAGACATGATGGCTTTCACATTGCAAAATTAGAGATTGAAGAGCAACGCAGTGTTATCTGATTTGTAACAGCTGAAGATCGTCGTTGCTGGCCATCCGCTGTTCATCGCCGGATGTGGGAGGATAGTGTGTCAGACAAATCAGTAAGAAATGAGGGCACCCGTTTTTGTGCAGGCAGGAGAATTTGGTTGGTGATCATAGACCAATCCAGACAAACACAGTAGCCAGCCCCGGCTGCAGGAATTCTGCGAACAAGGAATCCTTCCGCTCATTAATGAATGAGATTGTTGTGTTCAAGCCTATGGTGTGTGCTTTGTATATAGTCTTCAGTGATATTTACAGTGTCTATCACACCTTTTCATTTGAACACCTCTTGTATAATGTTAAATCCACGGGGGAATCTCATAATCAGCCTTTCAGTCATCACATTTTTTAAATCAAAATGCCTTGTATCAAGTAGGTCAAAACTTTTTTTATTTTATATAAAGCATTTGTACAGTTTAATTAGATATATTATCAAGATGTTGCATGTAAAAATTGATTGCTGAATGTCGTAACAAAATACTAAATATCGTAAATGGTTTAATTTATAACATCAAACTGTCGTATGTTAAATGACCGATTTTTCATATGTATAATTTTGATATAAAAGTGATAATATCCTAAATTGGAATTATTTGTTTCAGAACTTCAAGACACTGGAAAAAAATATGTTTCGAATCATATCCATTCACGTGTATGTGCATGAACATGATATCTCAATGAGTTATTTAAATGTGTATCTTGTTTGAAGACTATCTTGTTGGCTACATCTACTTTCCCTCTATGTATGTTGAATGCAATTATTCTACAACGAAACAAGTGCCAATTGTAATTTGTGGTTCCCATTATCACTTCAAAATTTGCTGTTTGGTTTTTTACAAACGATATTTGGATGCAAAAGAAGATACATTAGATCTAGAAATTTTGATTGATCTATAGATTTCAAATATTCTTAAATCTGAAAAAAAAATTCAATACTATCAATTTATCTGCCAACTTGGCCGGTGTCCTGGCACAGGGGTAGCATGTCTTCCCCGTGATCTGGCGTCCCGGGTTCGAGTCCCGGTTTGGGCATGGTTGTTACTCTGTGTTCTATATGTGAGGCGTGTGAATGTGCCCCCCTGTAAAAAGGGGTTGTGCAAGCGAATGAGTGTGTCATCTTCATTTGAGCTAGAAGTCAGACTTCTGCCATCTGGCTGCTTAGGGATCTTTACCCTCAGAAGCTACTGCACCCCCTTTTCCGTGGAAACACGGACACGGCATCATTATCATCTGCCAACTTTTATATATGTTTGTGAGTATTAATAATTCTGGTATTTACCAGAATTATTAATACTCACAAACATATATAATTTTATATGTTTCTGGATTATTGCATATTATCTGGAGTAATTGAAAACGATCCTATAAGTTAAGCTGGTTAATTAATTAATTAATTGGAGAAGAGAGCCATTATTTAATAAGCCTTGTAGAAAAGATTCTGAACCCAAATATTTATAAATATATGTTATCTCTATCAGGTCTTCCTTTTAAAATGAAAATGCCTCCAAGAATTACCCAATCACCCTGATTGATCTTATAAATTAAATGTGTAAGCATCTGTCTATTTAGAAACTAACTGTAAGACCATAATTAGAACAAGCAACCACTTTGCGAGGTTAATATAGGGAAGTACATGCGCAAGTACTAAATACTGGACATGCCACGAAATATTTATAACAAAAAAATGAATTAAATGCATTCATCCATAAAAATTAATATTTCCTATTGAAACTGATTATCATTGCATATTTTTAAAAATACAAATTTAAGAAAGGAAAACAATAAAAATGTCATTCCTTAAGAATAAAATAATCACCTTTTTAGACTCTTTTTCTTTTCTTTTTTTCAAATCAATTTACATTTTATGATGATAAAGGTGGTGGGGGAACAACAACTGTCTTTCATAATTATGTCCTGGCCTGTTACGCTACATAAAACATGGATCACATTCTAATTCCTCAGCACATTTAGTTGATTGTTGGAAAATTAAAAGAATATTTATATCGGAGAGAGCCGAAGTAATGGATTGGGAAAATTATGGGCTGTAGAAAATTGTCGGAAGGAATGAACCTCAGTCATTTTTCATGTTTCATATGTGAGTATTAAATATTTCGTTAAATATTTCTGTCGGTTATTTTTTATTTATTTCTTTTTGTTTAAGAGTAATGGCGACGAAAAGTGATTTGTCAAAACAATGCATTAAATTTCGTTCCTGCATATGACACAGAAGAAAAAAAGCTGACGTCGAGACATTTCCAATGTCTAAATTTAATAAATATCTAATGTCTTGATTCAAAAATCATTGAAACACTATTTATTTAAGAAAGTTTTATTTAAGTGTGGACATAATTCATAATCATAGTTCATTTGTGAATGAGATATAATGTGTGTGTCAAAAATGTAGTTGTATTTCTCAGTAAAAATTGAACGACTATTGTGATGAACTTTGTGGTAAGACTTAAGACAAAATTTTTATCTGCCTCATGCCACATATAGTCTCTCACGTGGCAATTTTAGTATGCCTGCTAACCAAGCATTAGCATGTCTTTTTAGCTGCTAATGGCGTCCAAATTGGAAATGCTTTCTTCATACGTTTTTTGAGAGGGACAAGGTTTTAGTGTGCACAGGACTTTATGGATCATGGAATATTTTTACACCACTCTTAATACAATAAATTTGCCTTTTACTGATAAACTTTATTAGAGTTCTAGTTATTGTTTTTTTTTTTTCAATATTTCATCGAAATTTTGGAAAAATTACAGAGTGAATGTCAGAACTTCAAATAATAGCGTTGTTTTTATTTTATATATGAAATAAAAGTGAATATCGTTATTCCTTATTGAGCCTTCTGGACTTTTCCTTGTATACCCATAGAACGGGACGCACTTTTCTGTAATAGTATATATTATGAAATAAGAGTGGTAATGAAGATTTTATTTCAGTTTTAATGCTAAAAAACAAAAAATGTTTTTAATTTAATTTTTACAGTTCCAAAAGCACTTGATGAATATTTTAGAAGACTCATGAAATTAATTTTAATAACATCATAAAAATAAAAAAAATATTGAAATACCTTGCATATCAAATGAAGTTTTAAAAATATTTCTATGGAAATTAACTGAATGCAATTAAAAAGGTATATTATAAAGCTTAAAAATTTTTTTAATCAGAATAATATTTTCGAACAATATAAATTAAAAGACAAAAAAGTTGTTAATCGTTAATTATCTACATTTTAGCTAACTTTCAAGCTCAATAAAATAAACACTGATTTTACTTTAATTAACAAATGTATAAATTTCCAAATTAGTTATATACATAAACAATCATAGTATTTCGGTTAAAAAGTTAATAATTTGGAAAAACAACAACATTAAAATCTTTTCTCCGCCATTTTGATATATTGTGTTGTTCGGAAAGTCATTTCGTATTTTTTTGTCAAAATGAAAAGAAATTTTCGTTTAATGAATAAATGATTTATTAAATTATAAAATTGCCATTCTGGCCTAATACCTTTTGCCATATTTTTGGTAGTAACATGATTACACGCTCATAAAAGTTTTGGTCTTTGCTGTAAAAAAAAACTGATCGAGGTGGTTTTTGGCCTCCTCATTTGAAGGAAAAATTTTCCAAATCAGTTCTGGTACAGATGTACTGTTAACACATCTTCTCCACACATATTGGCTAATTTATTTCTGGCTTGAACAGCATTTTTACCTTTTATATAGCAAAAAAGAAAAAAATGACGTAAATGCTGTTTATTGCTCTCCATATTTAAAAGGGCACCATCCAAAAACTACTGCGAAGAATCAGCTGCACTTTTTCACACTCAAGCTCTGCTATATCAGCTCTTAAAACATAAAATGATTTTGCGGTTTAAGTAGGAAATTGGGTGCGAAAAATGCAATTAAATCCTTTGTCAGGAAAAACGAAATTACTTTCCGAACAACCTAATAGATACTTTTTACGCAAAGCAGGTGGTAAACACAGGCGGCTAGTTGTAAACAATGTGACCACAGAGTATTACATATGTGTCCTTTAAACGAGAAACAACAAATTAAATTATATATTTATTGAACACACACACACATATATATATTATATTAAATTATTAATGAACAATATTACATGTGCACATCTTATTTTAATTGCTAAAAAGGATTTTCTTTGGTTAAAAAAGAATGTGTAAAGGTTCTCTAACACAATCCCAATATAATTTTCCCAATTTTATTACCTGTTGTTTGCATTTTTTGTATAAAATAGATTCGGATATTAAAAAAATCAAGTAAGATTTGAAAAATTATTATGAACATCAAGTCATGCGTAACAAGTTTAATCGAAATTAAATTTAGCAAGTTTTGGCTGATCACCACAATTGGCTAAATGTAAACAATGTGAACACTGTATGTTTCACATAAACGAGATTCCACAAATTAAATAATATATTCGATTAACACACACATATATCAGTTCTGGTATTGATGTACTGTTAACACATCTTCTCCACACATATTGGCTAATTTATTTCTGGCTTGAACAGCATTTTTACCTTTTAGAGCAAAAAAGAAAAAAATGACGAAAATGCTGTTTATTGCTCTCCATATTTAAAAGGGCACCATCCAAAAACTACTGCGAAGAATCAGCTGCACTTTTTCACACTCAAGCCTTGCTATATCAGCTCTTAAAACATAAAATGATTTTGCGGTTTAAGTATGAAATTGGGTGCGAAAAATGCAATTAAATCCTTTGTCAGGAAAAAACGAAATTACTTTCCGAACAACCTAATAACTCCACCTCTATATCTGCATTCTGGTGGAGGTTCTCTTTTGAATAGCTGCAATGAATTTCTCTTATTATGAAAATTCAAACAATTTATTTGATTATCTTCTTATCATTTAATGTTTATTCAGTACATCTTTGTTCATAAAGGTAACGTTATTAAATTTGTAAAGGAGAATTATTTAAAAGTGTTATGTTCTACATCTTACAAAATTGATATATATATGTGTGTGTGTGAGTGTGTTGAGAAAAATAAGAAAATAAAACATGATTTCAACTTTCATAAAGATTAATTACATGATAACTACAAGATGATAAGGAAAATCAAAACGAGATTTATTAAGACTTAAAACAAAATCAATAAAAGTAGTACTTAAGCTGTTATCATAATTTACTAGATGCAATTTTCACATACAAGGACCCACACATGTTTACTTTATACAAAGACACTAAGATATCTGCATCTGAATATTTAATGATAGGAAATTTGCATTAAAGGAACCCTTTTAATGCATTTCCTTAATTTTATTATATATTTGCATATAAGGCTGTATTGCTTCGCCGATGCTGAGAAAATTAGAAAATAAATGAATAAATTGGAATTTTTGCAAATTATTTCGAAAACTATTTCACTGATGACGATAAACTAAAATTATATATATTAAATAAAGGTAAGATAAGAAAGTTTTGGAATAATGGATAAGCACAATTCACCAGATGTTTTAATTAAGGAAATATGTACAACCAACAATACATTTGCAAGATAATATTTTTGTTAAAAAATTATATGAAATTACAATTCAAAACGAATATTTAAAGGATCACTTTAGAATTAATGTTTTCGCATATATCTATCTGTCTATGTCTCTCTCTCTCTCTCTCTCTATATATATATATATTTAAGTTTGGGGACTATAATAGCTTTCATGCTGTCAGCATTTTATTTACGTCATTCGAAAAAATATTCACAGTAATTATTGCATGAAAAACTAACAAATAAAAATCTATAGTCGTGCTTGAAACTTAAAACAGCAAGCTATAAGTTAGATTTAATGAAACTTTTAAATAGCATGCAAAGTTAATGCTCCCATTGATGTAACTATTTGTATTTGTGTTTTGATACAAACAAAGATTATTCCATTTTTAAAGCCGTTTATTTTAAATCAAAAATTAAATAGATATTCAGCATGTACTACAATATTAGATTGAAAAAATTTTAGTGACCTTTTAAAAACTGGAAAATATTGCAAATGTTTGCTTTTCGCTCTTCCGTTTCAACAGGTTGATGACCCCTGCACTAAAGCATCAAGATTTAGAAATGTCCTATATGATCTAAAGGCATTTGAAACTAAACGTTTTGAGCAGAAAATTCCAATAAATTCAATGACAGATAGCGATAGAAGTAAAATTGGATAAGGAAGCACAAAAAATACTGGTAACAAAATACAGATGAAGTGTACAGAAAATAGCACCTACAAAAATTCCCAATAGGCAATCTTTGATCTTGCAGTAACTTGTTGCAACAGTACATCATCTTAAAAGTAACTTGGTGGAGATCACATTTAAAAGATATTACGAAAGGTGATCCCAAAAAACTTCATAAGCAATAGTATTTGTAAAGTAGAAATTGGGGATGGGAACATTGTTACCCAGAGTGGAGACGCATCGCTCTAGTTGTCTCATACCGGAAGAGGGAGCAGATAGTGTTAGTAGTGAGACCTGAAATAGCAACAGTAATGACAAGGTGTCTGGAGAAGTGGTTTCGCACATAGGTGCAAGCCATGATACGATTTTTTTGAGCGAAGAATGTTTCCCCATTCTGACATTCACAGACAAATCGTTGAAGAGTAAGGTGCAGAAGCCATGAGAAGAATATTCGGAGAAATTGTGTCGTTCTTTTGAAAGAGGCAGAGAGATTGCTGGGAACGTTACTTGAGAGGTCCACTCCTCCCTACAGTCCCTATTTGGCTCTCAAGGACTATTTCCCTTACCCGGCATTGAAGATACACTTCTCCTATACAAGATTCATACCAGATGGTGATGTTCAAAAATGTGCCGACAGCTGACTCAAAAGCCAGAGACATAATTAATATTAAGACGGATTAAACAAATTTGTCCAGCGGTGTACTTAATGCCTCTACCGGTTTGGTGATTATGTAGAGAAGTAGCAGCCACATATGTCTCTTAATTCTACGTCTATTGTTAATAAAGCCTTTTCCCCTTGCCTTGTAAACTTTTTTGTATCACCCCTCGTATTTACTCGACTAATCTTTTTCTCGGCTGGATCCTTCTCTCTCTAAGTCTCTGCTTTTATATCTTGTGGATTTCCAATTAGGTAGAGTAGACAGCTTCAAGGGCCGCTAAGCTGTCTAGGTCTAGTAAACAAATTTTTTAGAATGCTTTCTTTTCTTACTTACCGTCAATAACTGGATAAAATTCAAAGATTCTTTCAATTATCTAGTATTTCCTGTTTAATAGTTTGGTTTGAGTTTAATATTAAACTCTTAATAAATATAAAAATTCCAGGTTCTGGGTTTCATTAAACAAAATTATATTAGTAGAATTAATAATGCTTAATATCCATTTCAATATTACTATTGAGATTCAAGGAATTATTAAGGAATCAGAAATCATATAGAAAATGCATGCATACACATGTTTAAAAAATATATTTTTACAAAATTACTAAAATAAAAAAGAATTAAATAAAAAGGAATTGAAATAAATAGTGATCACGTTAGAAATAAGTTTAAGTATAAAATTAAATTGTCCATTTTATTTGAAGGAATGGTCTAATAATACGCACAGCAAAGGGCTACAAAATATTTAAATCCGTCACTACGTTTTAGCTCCCATGACAAGGCATTACATTTCCAGAAAAAATATCAGATTATAAGAGATATTACCTTAAATATTTGGATATATTCATTTTATCATTGAATTCATCGCCAAGTCACCAAAAGATGCAAAATTTGTCATTATGTCAGTCCTTGATTCGGCATCCATTCAGTAGCCAGCACAATTTCTGTAAAACTTGCTTCCTTAGTAAGAAGGTTACTGTCCAGAGAATGGATAATATGAGGAATAATCCAAAAAAAATTATAAACAGTAGTATTTGAAAATAAGAAATTGTGGGGGGGGGGTGATATAGTTACACAGACTGGTAACACATGGTGATAGTTGTCATAGGCCGGTCCTTCGTGGAGATATTGTTGATAATGAAACCTAAAACAATGACAGTAATGGTAAGACATCTAGAAAAGTAGTGTCTCTCAGAGGTGAGAGCCATGATAAATTCAATGGGCCAAGAATGTGTCCCCATCGGACATTCGTTTTAAAATCGTTGAAGTGTATGGAGGATGAGCAGATAGAGAAACTTCGTTGTAGAGATTGATAGAAAAGTTTATGTGGGAGGTCTGGAGTCATCCCCATACAGCATCAATTTCATTCCCAATGACTACTTTCTTTTCTTCGCATTGAAGAATCCGAATCTGATCATCTGAAACAAGGATGATGTTCAGTAAGTAGCCAAGAATTGACTCAATATCCAGAGACTTGATTATTACCATGACGTTTGAAACAAATTGGTCCAGCGGTGTGATAAATGTCTCAACAGGTTTGGTGATTATGTAGAGAAGTGAAAGCTACACATGTCTCTTAATTAACATTTGTATCCTGTGTCTATTGTTATTTAGGAATTTTTTGGAACCTTTTTTAGGGGGGATCACCTTTGTACATATGTGCTGTCTTTAAACCCCAAGTTTTTTTTAAATCTCATACACAATATATCATAATATTTAATAATATAATTTTCATACATTCAAAAAATGTGTTTCTATAGTGATGATATGCTTATTGTTAAACGTATATTACATAATTTACCTATAATTTAGTCGCCCGTAGCATTTTATATTTTGTCAATATGAGTTTTCAATCATTGGTGGATTTTTAGGTATCTGAAATAGAGTGCAATATTGAAGTATTCTCATATTTTTTAAAACAATGGCGCAATATCTGGGGATAATTTGACCCAAGTTTTATGCTATATTATTTGGTTTACCTTAGTACTGTTAAAAACATCTTTATCGTTTGCCTAAACATTCGAATTAATCTTTTATGAAGAGAAATAATATTCCAGGTTATTTCTAACAGCTTAGACACAATCCCTTCTTCTAATAACACCAGAGTTTGGATCCGCTATTATTAAAATATCTGGACATCTTAAGCTGCCAAAGTATTCCAGTTAAGGGGAAGAAGTTATCAAGAAAGTAACTTGTTGCCAAAATGGTATCCCTGGAATGTGGATTGGACAGCGACATGTAAGGTCAAGCATGTTGTTTTCCTAACCTGCTGGAGATTACTTACAGGCGCGGATCTTAAGGCCCTGAACAAGTTATTCTAGTGATCTTTAACACCAGTTTTAATACTGTCATGTAAACAGTGTTTATCCTTCTCTGAATTATTCTTTTCCAAGAATTCCAACATATTTTTTTAAAACCCGATTATTTCTAATTGTTCTGTTATTTACTGATTTGTCATTTTTGGCGATCAGTTGGGATTAATATTTTCCAAAAATTTCAATCCTTTATTTTTTTAATGGGTTTATTCAGTAAAATATTTTCGAATTTCGAAAGTTATATAACGAACTATTATAGAAGCCTTGCTTTTATCTGTTCATTGTACAATGCATCTCCCAAATTTTATTTCCGTTCTGACAAAAAATTATCAAAAATTTGAAGTGTAAATGATCAAATCAGTTAAAAGAGAAACTTTAAACTTGCTGAAACGAATTTTTTTATTAATATGACTACAGTCAACAAAACTTCCTTCAGTGAAAGGTTAAGTGCATTAAAGGTTACGTTTAAAAAATAATGTAATATTATAAAAAATAACTCAATCAAACTTTTTCTAATTCATCATAAAATTCAATACTTAGTATTATTTGTCAACTAATTTAAATCAACTGAATAACGATACATTATTTTGTTTCAGTCAAAAAATGTACTTCTGAAAAAAATTATGAAGTTTACATTTTGTAAAATTCAAGGATCTAAAGAATAATTTTTAGTTAAATATTATTGGCACTTCAACTATAAATCAAAATAAAGTTTTCGTCTTCTGCAAATAAATCTTATCTCCTTATGAAGTTCCAAAAATCACTATGGAAATACTAATATGTTAGGCTAATTAGCTTTCTAAAAAGTGAATACGATCTTATTGGCTAATCGTTTTGGAAACTATAAATTGATTCGTCTAAAATCACCCCTTTTTATCAGATGATAATATTAAAAATTTTATAAATCAATAAATTTTCTTCACAATAAAGAGGACACAAATTTTTATTTAAAAGATTAGTATGAAATGAGATTCTTTTCATATGTACATTATATTATATACATACGATTTTCATATATATATTATGTACATTTTATTATATTTGTATTACATTTTTTATATATACAGGGCATCTTAGAGTTCTTCTTCACGACTTTTATTCGTTAAATATTGATCATATTAATAATTACAAATTTGCGTAAAAAACGTAGCAAAATGTATGAAATCGATTAAAAAAATCGATTTCTGGGGATTGGGAAAATACAAAATTTAAATTTTTATACATATCCAATAAAAAAAATTCCGATTGTGTAAAATGTGCCCCATCCTCTAATAAGGTAATGTACAATATTTCATCATTTTATAATAAAAAATCGCAGAAATATGAAAGTACTTAAATGCTGACTTAAAACACTTTTCGATGAATGGATATGTGTTCGCAAAAAGGAAAAAAATTATGTCGAATGTTTGTGTTTTAGGGGTCGTGCACAAATTAACAAAGAAAGTAATGTTTGAATAAATAAATATTGATTTTTCTATTTATTGATTAAAGTATTAAAAATTTGTGGAAATAATAACTTAAAGGAAAGATTACATAAAGGGATAATTACAAAAGTTTTTTTTACAAGTTCATTGACTGTGTTACTTTTAAGTTATAATCTGCATGCTATATTCATGAAATAAAATTTTATTGCATTTTTCAGGAAGCATAGATATTTTTAATTTGTAGTAAAACTAAAAATATGAAGCCTGTTTTATTTTTTTATGATGCATTCCTGCTTCGCGTCATCTGCACTAAAGCTGTAAATATTTGCATTTAAATTTATGATTGACCTTCACCAACTTTGTTTTAACATATCTTTGAGAGTTTTCATAATAAAATTCTGAAATTTTGTACATGACCTTATTAGAGGATGGGGCACATTTCACTAAATGGGAATTTATTTGTATGAAAATTTAAATTTATATTTTCTTAATTTCTTGAAAATTTTAATCGATTTCATAACGTTTTGTACTTTTTTAAGCAACTTTGTAATTTACAGTATTTATCTATGATCAATATTTAAGGAATAAAAGACGCTGTCAAGGTTCTTAAGACACTCTTTTTATTATTACAAGATATACTTGTGGATTTATTACACCACAATAGGTCAAAATAAATCGATTACAACAAAAAAAAGAAATATTTTTTATACGTATTCTATTAATGATTTATTTTCAGATTTAGAAATTATATGCTTTGAAATAAGGTTTTTTTCTGGATTATATTAAAAAATATATAAAAAGACTACATTAACAAATTTTGAATTAGAAAAATGCAGCAACATATTGAAGAAAATGAGAAAGTTTTTGAAAGATAGAACAAAAATATAGTTGATAAAAATATTGCAAAATATGGGTAACGTGATAGTAAATTAAGTAAACAAGACAGGTATTTTTATCATTAAAATAAAAATTATAATATAAAACTGCTTTTAAAAAATATATAAATTTATTGCAATTGTAAAGAAATGGTAAAATGGAGAAACATTCATTAAACAAATGAAATCACATTCTACGATCGTTTACAAATTTTTTTTTATTTTTGAGTCGTCAAGTCATTTGAAAAAGACAATCAGCATCTGATTGAAGGAGTCGGAAAGAAGATAATAAGGTTACTGCTTTTTTGAATTAAATATTTAAAACGGCAATCAGAAAATATATTGATTTTTAAGGCAATCAACTTTTGATACTAAAAATGAAAAAAAAAGCGATAATAATATAAAAATAAATATAGTAATTTTTTATATGTTTCTTTTTCTGTAATTCGAGATAATAATAGAATTTCAAATGAATTCCCATGGGTATTGAATTTCGTCTTTATTTAAATGTCAATAAAAATTTCAAAAATGAATAATAAATTAGTAAATGTTGAGGGCTTTTGAAAAATCCATTTTCCTATTAACTGAAATACATTAGAAAAGCCTGCTATGTACTATTTATAATATATAACGGGAAGAGTTATTATTTTTTAGATTAGAAATATGCCAAGACTAATAAGAAATCAAATATCTATTTATAAACTATTTACATGTTAGTATATCTTTTTAATACGCTTTTCTGAAAATAATTATCGAAGCTTTGAGAAGGCTGTAAAAGAAGAAATGTCTACTAAAACGAAGCAATTTAATGAGAGTTTAATATTTTAGATGCATTATTATCAATGTTAACAAAAAAATTTATTCTTGCCAGACTGTTAAAACTTCATTTCATATAATCAAATATCAAAAGCAAATTGTGTGTGTGTGTGTGTGTGTGTGTGTGTGTGTGTGTGTGTGTGTGTGTGTGTGTGTGTGTGTGTGTGTGTGTGTGTGTGTGTGTGTGTGTGTGTGTGTGTGTGTGTGTGTGTGTGTGTGT
>JAPMOQ010059118.1:2216151-2244020 GCA_026543055.1 Argiope trifasciata | reverse complement strand
CATGATCTGTGTGTGTGTGTGTGTGTGTGTGTGTGTGTGTGTGTGTGTGTGTTATAATAAGTAAAAAGGTTTTTAAGAAATATATGTTTGAATATAGTAATGAAATAATTTATCATTAATTAACAGAATCATTAATCTTTCAAAATTTTAATATGAAAAAGGGAAGCCAGAAAAATTAACATTAAATTTAAAGTTATTTTCATATTTTTTATTGTTGTATTGTAAGTTAATTACTGAGAAGAAAAACAGTTTTTTCTTCTTAAAAAAATCTTTCTATGAAGAAAATTAATACACATATTAAAAGAATTACTTTCAAAAGAAAATGTGATAAATTTTATGATTGCGATTTGATTGAAACCCTTTAACCTTTCCTTTTTACAAGTTGTTTTTGCTTGATTTTACTTTTATAGGTCATTTTTGCTTATTTTTATACAATTTTATAAAACAAATTATTTGAATGTGATTTCATTTATTCAGAGTTAATAAAATTTAGTTCATTTAACATGTTTCAAAACCAATATATATTTTTAAAAAATGTTTTTAGGAAATGTTTGATAATTGGTATTTTAACACTACTGATAAAAAATTTTTACCACCCATAAAATTGTTAAATGAGTGGCTACACTTAGAAAAGCGACAAACGATGCCTATTTATTAAGTAAAGTATAAAACTATTGCATCAAAATATTGCATGAATGTAATGCTACCAATTCATTCGACAGTTTATTCGTATCTGGTTAATAGGCTGTGAAAGAGCTCATCGAATTGGCCAAACTTTAGTTTTCCTAAAGGAATATTAGGATAACTGCAGTATTGTACTTTATTGCCTTCTAATCACCTATAATAATGTAAAATATAGACAATCTATTCACCCAATCTAGCCACCTACAAGAGTGTAAATTATAAACAGTCTAATCATCCAATCTATATACCTGCAAGAGTAGAAATTATAAACAGTCCAATACCCCCATCTAGACTCCTGCAAGAGTGTAGTGTAATTTATAAACAGTCTAATCACCCAATCTATATACCTGCAAGAGTACAAATTATAAACAGTCCAATCCCCCCATCTAGCCACCTGCAAGAGTCTAGTCACCTAAATTATCGATTGCCCAAATTACCGGATTACTTCGTTCGATTTCTTTCAAAAAATCATTTGAAGGATGCAGTGTATCAATAAAATTCCAGAACACTGACAGAATTGAAGAATTGAATACGTTGAATGCATTTTGATTCATAAATATTCATTCATCACATTCATCAATGAATTTTCAGACCATCTATGATAATTTCATATTTACATTTTCTCTTGTCATTTTTAGAGATAATGTCAAACACATTGATACATCATCGATACATTGATGTACTAGACATTGAGAAGAAAATTAACTGTAATGTTTAGGGCAGAATCAGGGAACCATAAATGACTTTCGCTTGATCAGTTGACATTTAAAACTAAACTATTTTCCTGAAGAAGCTCCTCTTTCTGTGAAAAATTCTTATTATAAATTTTTAAAAAAGAAACTACTAGCCAAATAAAGAAATATATCTCAAGCCATATTCCCCTATTGTGTTGCATGCTAATTTCCATTATCATGGTGCCTAAGATATGAATATCTTTTATGACGCAGGTCTCTTGAGAGCTATTGGAACATCTTCGTACTCACTTGACATGAGTACTTGTATCTGCAACCATTCTCCATTCGAGGAATCCGATTCCCTGATGGGCCATCTGTGAGAGGAACAATAGAGACCATCTATTCTAATATCAATAAATAATACCTTTCTAATGGTTCTTACGACTTCCTGACATGTGGGAAAATGGACTTATATACTATATCCAAAAATGGACTTATATACTTATATACTTTATTGACTATTATATTGAAGAAATGTAATAGTCAGTATAGTCAGTAAGTTAGCTTGTATGTTCCTTAAAAAAAATTTCCCGTTATGTTGCCGTTACTTTGCTTACAACCCTCGTATAAGACATTCGTTGACATATATTTTTCTATTGGATAAAAGCACATGAATCAATATTTAAGACCGTGCACAACGACAGTGAAATATTGGAAGTGGAATCCCACAGAAGAGCTTCTACTGAATACTTCAGAATCAAGTGTTCCTTAACCCCTTTACTGAACTCTAACTAACAATTATATCAAAGAAAATTTAATCAAATTATTTGCTAGAAAGATCTAAAATCTGGAACAACCTTACATTGTTGACTCCAAACTATACTTTTCAAAATGATTTCCAGCTCCCATTTTTATTAAAGAAAATACATTCAATTACCTCCAATTATATAATTTTACCCCTGTTCCTGGTAACAGATCGGTTCAATTCTTATTACAGGCTTTATAATAACAAATACTAATTACAACACAAGTAATAACACATTATTAAGATATATATATATGTATATGTACACTAATCCCAGACAAAACGTTTACACAAAGAATGATTTTTAACTTTGAAGATTTAATTAGAGAGCGAGTAACCTAATTATGCAATCTGCTTGTTTCCTGTCTTGTATTGCGAGATTCTGCAGATATTCTGTGTACGATTTGTGATTTGTGTACGACCCAACTCTGTTTCCTACACTTATACCTTATGTTTTGCAGTGTACATCAGAGTCTTTTTCTAATCATCTAAGAGCTATGTACACACAATGGGCGAAAAAATCTAGCTGTGCACTCTGAGCACTTTTGCAGTTTCTTGTGTGTTGCAAGTTTCTAGTAATGTTCTTCTTCATGTATGCTCCAGCTGTGTGTTCGCCACGTGTGCCTCATGTTTTGTAATCTAATACAGTCTTTTCTAACTATCCTTGTGTCTTTACTCCCAAAGGATGATTTCTTCAATTGTAAATGCGCAATCTGCGCATTTTTGCTATTTCTTATCGGCTTGTGTTGCAAGTTCCTACAAATACTTGTGTCTGGTCCAGCTTTCTTTTCGCCACTTATGCCTCACTCTTTTATGGCGTAATACATAGTTTTTTTCTAATTCCCGTGTCTTGTACGCGTACCGGGTGATTTAATCAACAGTAAATTTGCACTGTCTAAGTATTTTTATTGTTTCTTGTATATTTCTACTGCAAGTCTCTACAAATATTTGTGCATGACCCAGTTGTGTTTTGCAAGTTCTACAAGTATTTGTGTATGCCCCAGATGTGTTTTCACCACTTTGTACCTCAAGTTTTGTGGAGCAATACAGAGTCTTTTCCGCTTATATTTTTTACTGCCACTGGATGATTCCACCAACAGTAATAATCCACAGTATGCGCACTTTTGCTATTTCTTGTCTGCTTGTGTTGCAAGTTTCTACAAGTATTGGCGCATGTCCCAATAGTGTTTTCACCACTTGTGCCTCCAGTTTTGTGGAGTAATACAGTGTCTTTTCCAATTATTCTCCTGTTTCTTACTTCCATCGGAGGGTTTCATCAACAATTACTGTGCACAGTCTGAGCGCTTTAACTGTTCCTGGTTTCCTTGTTCTGCAATTTTCTCCAAGTACTTGTTTAAGTCCCAGTAGTGTTTTCGCCACTTGTGCCTTAAGTTTTGTGATGTGATACAGAATCTTTTCTAGTTATTCTCATATTTTGTACTCTCGCACGATGATTTCATCAACAATATATTTTAACATCATAGAAATCTAATCCCAGGATGGAATATAAATAAAAATCAATTTATGAAGTTACAGGAGGGAAATAATTCAAAAATAATTCGAATAAAAACAACCTTTTACGAATGGTTTTCCTTTTAAATTTGGTCAATCTCAAGTTAACAGATATATCAAATAATAGTTAATCATAATTTTTAGGATGGAAAAAAAGGAGCTAATCGTAAAACAGCCATTTTTTACCGCTGCCAGCAGACAGTATTTCTCCGACAAGTGGCGTCTACTTACACATGAATAATGGGCCTTTCAAACGAAAATCTCGTGTCGTTTGACCGACGACGACACTCGATAACTCAACCCTGCCATTTGGCGCTCTTGTTCCAAAGGACAGAAAAGTCAATTGCAGGAAATAAAAATAAAAATAAAAAAGAACTAAGTTCCAAAACCTGTTCATCCGTCAAATTGCGGTGTGTGTTTCGCTCGAAAAAGCTCGATCGATGATATTGTTCTATATCGGGCTCCATCACGAGGCCCATTTTTTTTTTCATCGTCATCTTCTTCTTCTTCCTCTTCTTCTGGTTTGCTTCTTTATTGAGGACGTCATTCATATGAAACACGATGCGAAATTGAAAACTTGTTAATGTTAGTTGCAAGGGGGAGGTGGAAGGAGTTGAGTTGAGTTGTAGTAAAGTTTTGTGGCACAATCTCGTTATCGATTAATAGATGATCGATTGGAAGTGAAAGATTACATCTTGACATAATGCATGTTTTCAACTCAAAATATTGATAGAAGTGCGCATAAAAAATTTCAAGCGCTAATCTCATTCATACGATCATGAAAATATATCAAATATTTTAAAATATATGGCATCTATTAAATTTTAAATAGTGTAGACTTCGGCATTTCACCAAAGAATCTTTGTTATATATGGATAAAAAATATTCATAGCTTTGCGCATTGTTAAATTTTATATAATATCAGTCTATAAATTTTTGATTATATATAACAAAAATAATTTATATACTGTAAAACCCCCAAATATTGAACTTCTTTATGCTGAAAGCCTCCATATAATAAATGCTTCAGGAATATTGGATTTCCAATAGAAAAAAGTTTTCCAATTGAATAAATTTATATATATTTAAGAAATGTTTCCATTCAAAAATTCATACGTACTGACGGCAGGCACAAACACAACCTTTTATTTTAATATATATATATAGTTTTAATATAGGAAGTAAAATATTGATAATCAGCTGTAATAAAATGCAAGCCCAAAATCACCAAATGTTGCTTATGATAATAAATCAAATGGAAGAATATTAATGTTTATTTATTTTCAAGTTATTTGCACTTCAATAAAATATATTTTTTTATACGTTGGTCAAAATGTTCATTGTTTGGTGTGCACTGAAATTTATAAATTGATATACGGCGAAAAATACTAGATTTACAACCAAACTCACATATGTAGACTCAACAAATTCATTTATACTGATTGTGTTCAAAAGCAACCAATGATTTTCAATTAAATTTTGCAATTTTTAATACAAGGTAAAAAATACTCATGTTGGTGTTGTTGCTTCCGCTTTACCGTGGAAAAGGGACACAGTATTTTCTGAGGATAAAGACCCCTGAGCACTCGAGGGCAGAAGTCTGATTTCTAGCTCAAAGTAAGAAGACACACACACATTTGCTTGCACAATGCCTTTTTGCAGGGACTCATTCTTGCATCTCACAGATAGAAAAGTCATGCAAGAAGCAGGATTCGAGCCAGGGACGCTTAGATAATGGAAAGACGCACTGCTCATAAGCCAAGACGCCGGCGCAAGATCTTCATAATCGGCTTTAATGAAATGCAAACTCAAAAATACCAAATGCTACTATGATAATAAATCAAATTAAATATTGATGGAAGAATGTTGTATATTTCTAATTAAAATTATATTTGCACTTCAATAAAATATACGTTTCATAGCTTGATGTATAAGGAAATTTTTGAGCTTATATTATAGGACTAAAAATAAATTCACAATCGTACTCCCATATATCAATCCAAAAGAATCACATAGATCAATTTCAATCAACAATCTACAGAGGATTTTCATTTTAATATAGATTCTTATACAAGAGACAAAATACTCATAATCGACTTTAATGAAATACAAACTTAAAATCACCATATGTTAAAATAATAAATCAAATTCGAAATAAATGGAAAAATATAACCTTTTATTTATTTTTAATTTATTTGCACTTCAATAAAATATATACTTTTTATGTAAGTAGAAATATTCATAGCTTGGTGTTTAATAAAATTTACAAGCTGATATTTTATGGTAATAAATTCATATAAAAATAGAAATCAAAAAGCAATCAAATATTTCCATTTTAATATAGCGTTTTTTAACACAAAAATTTTAAAAAATACTGACAGTCTTCTTTAATCTATTAACTGATTTGTCCGAGTGCCATACATGCTTCGAATAGTTGAATTTTGATAGTTGTAAGCAAAAAATAAATTATTCATAACGATTATAAATCAATATTAAATATATTTTGATGATAAGTCAAGAATTCAATGGATCTCCATTTGAATCAAAATAAGAAAATATTCTCAAAAAAGAAAGTTTCATCTTATTAGAGAGTAAAGAAAATAAAAAAACAGTAAAGAATAAATAGAAAAAAAAATAAAATAAGTTAAGGTGTTAAATGAAATGCAAATTCAAAAAACGCAAATATTCCTGTAACATTAAATTAAATTAGAGGTTTTTAGTTTAGTTTAGTTTAATTTAGTTATATATTAACTTCCCATTTTAAAGAAACTCTAGGGCAATTGTGGGACAGACCTCGTAATTTTGTACAGTGGTCAGATGACGAGGAAGGCACCTGAGCTGGCACCCCCTCCTTCCCAAACTTCCCCAGCACTTCAGCGGGTTCAAATTAAAGGTATATGGAATTATATAAACGTTTATTTAATTTATTATAATAGCATATCTTCTTCAGTAAAATATATATTTTATGTGCATGTCAAAATATTCATTGCTTAATGTGTAATAAAATTTATAAGCTAATATAATATGGCAAAATTAATTGAATTTAGCATCCGAACCCACATATATCTCGTTTCTATTCATTGGAAATTTCTAAGTAACGAAGAAGCCTTTCAGAGTAAGAGAAGAGTTTTCAAGAGACCTGAATTTTGTATAGAAAAATAATATCCAAATAAAATAATAAAATAAAAAATATGTACTAATATCACTAGTATTTAAAATTATAGATCAATACTATACATGCAATTCGTTGAATAAACAAAGTAAAATGAAAGAGGAAATTTATCATTTTTGTTATTGAAATTCATGAAAAACAAATAATCTTTCATGAAAAAAAATTTATAAAGAAATTGAAGTTTAATTATCTGTTTCTTCCAGCTTCTATTGTAAGAACCCTTTCCCTGAAACGTAAACAGAAATTTTTCTTTAAATTCATTTTCAAATTTCGTAGCAGTTACATAACTCTACTACCTTGTTTTCTACTCTACTACCTACCCTACCCTGTTTTGATGCAGCAGATGGCGTTACCTTATTAACATCAAGATATAATTCCCCTGATTCTACTTGGAGTTCATTATTATATTGTATTATAAGTAAGTGTCGATTATTTTTCGTGTTAATATTTCTTTTCATCTTGTGAAATGAGGATCTTAGAGAATAAGTAACACTACAAACGGGACTGTTCCTAAAACAATTGTATTATTCTACCTCAGAATGTAGTTATCTACCTCATAATGAAAATATAAAGAACCTCATCCTTATACAGTTTTAGACTTCATATACTGAGTATATTCTTACTAAAAGAAACTTTTTAACGCAAAAAAAACCTCACAAGTTAATAAAAGATCGATATAATTAAAAATAAAGGTATATTAAATTATATAAGATTTTCACAAATTTAGTCTGAATAATTTTTAAAACATGATTTGATAGGTGGAATCTTTAAAAGCATTGTTCATATCGAAAATGATTTCAGTCATCTGAGATTGTCCAGACTGAGGATTCAATATTGAATTCGATCAGGTAAATAAACGATAAACGATCTAATAAATGAAAATCGGAATGTTATAAATAAACGCTACTGAATATTTGGCAAAATGAAATTTTTGTATAATTGAATTCAATTCATAAATGAAAGCTATTGATGTAAATTAAGCATAAAATTATTTGTCTTGAAAATTAATTGGTTAACAATATAATTGATGCTTATTAATTTAAAAATCGTATTAAATTATTTTTGTGGTAATATTATCACAACTCATAAAGAAAAAACGCCAAAAGTTGGCTTATATTCAATTCCTTAAACTTCTACGCAATTTTTCAAAATCTCCCAACTAGGTAAATATTTCCACTTTTCAGAGTCCTAATTTGGGAGCTAAAGTCGAACAGTTTGTCATATATCAAGGAAAAGCAAACATATATTGACTTAAATTACTAGGACAAAGATTTCAACACTCCCACTCTATTAATTCTTTAGATAATAATATTTCACGTGAAGAAAATGTGCGGTTTTGCAGCGAAATATGCTATGCAAGACTTTTTACAATACATACAAATTTATTGAGGACAATAAGTTGGGAAAAGTACCCATTGATAAATATATTATAAACTAACGTCTTTCTTAAATTAGTATTTTCCCGTTCACTTTACTTACAATTTACGCATCATAACAAGTTTTTTTTTTAATTAGTTCATTTCTTACTTAGGTCAAAAAAGAAAATATGTATTTTAGTTACTTATTATTATCAAAACAATTGTGAAGTATCAAAAAAGTATTGGTTTTTGCAACAGTATTCGTCACCTTCTCTTGTAAAATGCTGAAAACCTAGCATTTTGCAGATTCAGCTATTGCCTGTTGATTTCATAACAAACTTAAAAAAATCTTTTAAAAGTATTAAAAATTAATTAAATTTTATTAATGAATTAATATTTGAAAAAACTTAATTAACATCAAGTGCCATTCACTATAAATTTAATAAATGTATTTGAAGAGTGAATGAATAAAAAATATTTTACTAACGATTGAAAATTAAAAAATTTCTAAAGAAATTTAAAAAATACTTTATTAATGTATTAAAAATTAGAAAACATAATTTTGTTAAAAATATGGGGTAAAGAAACGAAGTAGCAAAAGTATGAAATAATATCCTAAAGAAATTATAAGGCAATTTATTTTTAATTCTTACTTACTTAACTTACAATTCTTTGTTTAATAATTAATGCGGATAATTTTCTTACTTATAGTCTTTATCGTTTTGATTCGCTAAAAATGTATGCTATTTTAATTTTAAAATGTATCATTAAAAACTTTGTTTTTAAAATCTATTTTTAGTTATTTCTTACTCTTTACACTTAAAGATGTTTAGCACATCATTATCTTTTCCTGTAGAAAAAAATCTTTGTTATCCTCTAGAATTAAGTGTTTCCTCATATAAAATTATAAAAATTATTTTATGTAATAATTTTTATAAATAACTTTATGTTGTTTTTTACATGAAGTAGTTTATATATTTATTTTATGATATTTTATAAGGATTATGAGCGTTTCCTTAAATATAATTATGCACAGTAATGTGTTCCTTTATTTAAGATAATGTATATATTTATTTTTTATAATAAAATTGTCTGTTGATATAAAATGTTTCTTTATAGATAATAATAAATACATCCTTCTGTAATTTGAGTTTTTTTTTTATGCAAAGTGAAATTTTAAATGTTTTTCCTTTTATTTAAAAATTTGTATTAAGCATTATCGTATTCGTCACCAAATATTTAATTACATATATTTCCACGCTTTGAGTATGGTTTAGTTTTTTGTATATTGAAATAACATCCGTCTATTATTACTTTCTGTCATCCGAATTATAGTCATCATCAAAAACTCCGCAATCGAATTTTTGAACTAATCTCAACAATTTTCAAGTTCCCGTATTCGAAAAAAATAAATTTTTGAGAAATGTCTGTCTGTCTGAGACAAAGATAACTAGAAATAGTTTAAAATAAGACAAAAGAAATATGGTATACGATCTTCAGCTCAAATTCATAGATTTCTTTCAAGTTTTGTGCAAAATCATTTCAAATGAAATCTACCTGTCCAGTTGTCTGAAAAAAGTTAACAAGATAACCAAAAACCGAAATTAGATGGATAATTTTTGGTGCATAGATTTAACATCTGTTGTGTAGACGTCTATCAAATATTTTGCCAAATCCAACGAAGGATTCACAGTTTGTGGGTTTTAAATTTCAGAAACATGTAAAAGCAATAACTCAAAAATGCAATGATTCGGTTGGGAGTAATTTGCTTGAAACACAAATTAGATTTTCGGATACTATCAAGTGCATGGCATCAACTAATGGCTAAAAATGTCGCCATAGAGCATGATAGATTCTATAAAAATGCTAAAGTCTAACCAAGAGTTGTTCTCCAATATCATGAAAGGTTTTCTCTGGAACAACACTTTTATAAGACAATGTGAGAGAAAGCTTTAGGGAGACAAATCCCTCTGATATATTTTAATGTTTCATGATTTTTATTGTTATAATCAACTGAAATCATGCTAATGGCCCACGCGCGCAAATATAAGATGACTGAATCTTTAAATATTAAATGCTGTAAATGGATGTAACAAAAAAGATCTGTATAAATAAAAATGAATGTTTGTCTGTATGTCTCTTATGCCTTCCTAAACCGTTCATTCGATTGCGATGGAACTTGGTTAGCTTATTGTTTATAGTCACTGTCTGTTTAAAGCTATTATCTAAAATAAAAATAATAAAAATTCGGATTTCAACCGCATCTACTTACCAAGGATAAATCTCCAAATAGCTGTCCGAGGAGGCACAATAGATTAAGTAGAAATGCTAAATCCGAGTTAAAGGTTATTATGTTATAGATATTGAACACAATTGCCATGCAATTCAATCTCAAAAGTAACAACTTTATTACAGACTATGAAAGAAAATTTTATGGAGACCGATCCTGGAGGCTTTAAATTTTAATTAAATGTTAGCCTTTTTCGCAGTAACTTCCAAACATATTATAGTACAAATAATTTTGCTTTATCCTAATTTTCAAAAAATTATCTTACCAACTATATTAAGGATTTTATGGTATAAATATATTTTCTATGCTTAATGAATTCTGAACGAAAATATCTTAATCACATTTTCTAAAATTGAACTTGATAATTCCGAACGAATATTAAACGATTCAAGAGATACAATAAGTAATTTCTTTCATTACCATCCTGAAAGAACACCAGCTGTACAATTTTAAAA
Source organism: Argiope trifasciata (assembly GCA_026543055.1). Classification (NCBI taxonomy): domain Eukaryota; kingdom Metazoa; phylum Arthropoda; class Arachnida; order Araneae; family Araneidae; genus Argiope; species Argiope trifasciata. Next base: position 2,233,070 of record JAPMOQ010059118.1, on the reverse strand, counting down.
TAATTCAAAAATCTAATATATAAAAAAAGGATATTTGTTCGTGTTTTATGCACTGTCGTACCGTTCATCCTATTTCGATAAAACATTGCCGAATTATTGATTGATTTCACTTAATGTTATTTGTTCGGTGGCAGCAACGCGCTGGGTACCAGCTAGTTTTCTAATAAAAACTATTTTATCATAATTTCAATTATTTTTTTAATTATTAAACTGATCTCTAATAATTTATTCACTTTATATATTACTCTAAAATTTTTCTATGTCTTTAACTAGAAAAATCTCATTTACATTTCATTCCATATACCCTATAGATTTTAGAAGACTCCGGGCTTAAAACTCTGTGCATTGAATCTCGCTGAAATGCCTCTGGAAAAGCTAATTAAATCCGAGATACCGTATAAAGTCAAATATTTAGAGAAGGAATGATGATTATTTGTAAGACAATGCAATTGCCTCTCCTGACTGGAATTTTAACTATTTCCCCCTTAAATATTCATTAACTTACAGGAGTTGACTAATCCAGATCAATGGATCATTTGGCAGTTCCGCATTCTTCTTTGGAATAAAAGGCGTAGAAATAATTCGGTCTATCAGAAATTCCTATTTAGGATAAGAAAGTCTATTCATTAATCAGCAATGCTTTCTTCATCTAAGAGTCAAAATTTCGTGTTATGCTCTGTTTAACAGAAAGTAAACAGAAAATCCATTTCAATTAATTTACAGGATACAATTGAATATTTGTACATCAAAGAAATTCCTTTAACTCTTAAATATCACTTTTCAGAAAACATGTTTACTACCGAATGGCACTTCTTTGTGACCTATTAAAACTTAAATCTTTTTCGACGAATAAAATCTTGATTATAGGCAGTTCTTCTTTTCTCATACATGTAGAATATAGTATCTTGTACAATATAGTATATAGTAATCGTCAAAAAATTCAGACTCGAGATTTTGACAAATCTTCACATTTTAGGCTAATATAACTTTCCTGAAAAACGCTTTTGGAAAACTTCCGTCAGTCTGTCTGTGACAAAGATAACTCAAATTATTTTGAACTATACGTTTGAAATTTCACACTGTACACAAAATTTACAGATTTCTATCAAATTTTGAGTAAAATCCGTCGACAGAAAGTCCCGTTGTTAGAATATAGAGTTAAAATAGAAGTTAACATGAAAACAGTAAAATTAAGTTGATAGATAAAATTTGGTGTGCAGATTTAACATCTGTACTTCAGTCAGCTGCCAAATTTTGAGCCAAAACCAGTAGTGGTTTGGTCTACCGGTGTTTACTTTCAGAAACTTGTAAACACAATAACTTAAACATATCAAATTAAGCATCGGATTTTGTGACTCTCAATACTGCTTTGTGCCAAATCTTTGTTTCAATCGATTGAGAAAATATGTATCTAAAACACAAATTCGTTTTTCGGATACCATTAACCGCATGCCAGGGTTTTAGTTGCCAAAAAACTCTAAAAAGATGGCTTGATAGATTCAGCTTAAATGTTAAATTCACGCCAAACGTTAACATTTTGAAATTATTGTACGTCTGTGCCAAGTAAGGTATTATCTGACATACTAAGTTTATTAGAAAGTACATTTAACGTTTCGGAGAAATACTGGTTTAGTTTCTGATTTACAAAGTATGTAAAGAGAAAGTATTGTTTACGCCAAAAAATCTGTCTGAGAGATTTTAAAAACTTGCATGCTTTAAATCATCTAGAATCTGAATCTTCTCTCTGATCGTAAAAAGATTGGGTTCAGATTCATCAAACATTTTGAATCAATAAATTCGTTATTTTGATAGAAAAATGAAATTCTGTATGTGATTGAAAACAGTATATGCATCACATCCTTCAACAAAACTCATACACCAAAGTTTATCTGTTCTGTTGTTTCTAATGCCATTGACAAGCCCGCTGACTAAAGAGTCAGACATTTAAACCACATTATTTGCATCTCTGGTTTTTCAGTAGCGCCATCTGGGGTTAAGAACATGACTTAGTTACTTACACGTCACAACCCTTCTTACGGGACAAACTTCATTCATACATTTTCTTTCACTTATCCTCACTTAGTAATTTAGACTTGGATCAGATAACGATCACCTCTGGAACAGCATCCTTATTTGTATTGCCCCGATATGGAGGACTTTGTGACCATGACAGATTTATACATGCTCCAGCCACCATACACACGAGAGTCTTAAGTCGGAGGACTCGAACTCGCAATCTAAGGATGCAAATATAACGCCCTACGAACCAGGCTACCTCAGCTCTGTTTCGCTGTTTTTTCTATGAGGATATGATTATAATAATTAAAAAAATAATAAAAACTGGAGAGATTTTGTCACACGAATTACAGATGAACCAAAATTTGAAGATTTTTTTTCACTGAGTAACTATATACATCGAAATTGTTAATATGTATCCAATTTTTAACAAATTCACTAATGAAAAATCCATCATCCTGTCTATAAGAGTGAGATGGTGATAACACTAAAACAGAACAAACCAGTAGTATCAAAGTTTAGCATGCTGTTTTGGCACTGAATTGATGTGAATATGAAACAGTATTTCGATCAAATACGGCCATTGGTACACAGTAATTTGATTCATCTGCTGTTTGTCAACGGATTCTAAGACGACCACATTTCGACGATTCAATCTCATTAAGGTGTGAGGCATGGACCGGCGGAAGCAATTCAGGTCAAAGGAGAATCCCTTTGACCTTGGACTTTACTGTTAAATGTAAACATCTCCTCCTTTCATCTTTCCTCTCATCCCTATTTTAACGATTTAAACCAATTCTAAAGCCTCCGCAGAAGCACGAGTGTTTTACAATCCGTTGTTAAACAGTAATAATAAATGCGAATGCTAAAAATTTAAAAAAAATCTGAGGTAATAAAGGAAATTTTTTATATGATGGTAATTCCAAATTTGTCACCCTGCATCAAATTTTCGATTCAATTGATCAACATCATAATGTCCAAAATGAGTACTCGGGTTACTTCAGTATACGGTGAAACTAAGCCTAAAATGCCCCATATTATAAACTATCTGTCCTCTTATAAAAAATAAAGTTGAAAGTATATTTTTACTATAGAGACAGAAAAAAGTAAGCATTTTAATACTTATTAATTTTTACTCCGCTGCGTAATAAATTAACAAAAAAAAAATTACAAGCTGTTACGAACTTGCAAAGTGATGACTCAATGATGGAGATATTGATGAACATGAAAATCTCCAATTAAACCAGAGAATACAACCGTCTTGGAATGTTATGCGTAATCGAGTTTCGGAATTCGGCGTTATCTGAAAACTGCTACATTTTGTAATATATTCATCTGAAAATCGCCAAGTAAAACCATGGAGCTGAAAAAGTAAAGTACCAGCGTTTCTGAAACTTAATATGATTAAAAACAATCTGTTGTGAATTTTCTTGATGTATACTGTACTCTGCAATATCAATAACTGTAAATTGTGAAGGAGCAGAAGAAAAAGTTCCTAAATAATAGAAAAAAGTACTAAAAAAACTGGAAATCACGATATAAAAATATTTGCTAGATAGTTAATTTCGACTGATGACCTGATTATTCAAATTATTATTTTTAGAAATAACAAAATGTGGTAACATTAGGAGGAAAAATGAAACTGCTAAACCAAATCTATTATTTGCAAAATAAAAGGCTTTTAACTTTTTATAATAGATTTTTCAAACAATATCTTATTTTTAGAATTGGGAAAAATAAAACAAAATTCGACCCTGACGGGATAATTTGTATATATACATAGGATAATTTGTATATACAGGATGTTTCATAAATGATGGGAGTAACTTTAAGGGGTGATGGTACACATCAAGACGAGTAATAGTAAAAAGGAAACCAAGTGTCCCAAACGTCTTCCGAAGGAGATAAGCGCCATCAAAGTTTAGGGTCCTAAATTTCAAATGATGATAAAAAACGGAAAAATTGATCAATTCACTCGCAGTTTTCGCTAAAATCATTCTTTAAATTAGTATTTTCTTTAAAAAAAGTTTTAAACGCAAAGTTAATAAAATGTCGATAGAGGGCGCTCTAGACTTTGGAGTATTGAACAACTACTTTTTACTGGTATTTTTTTATTTGGTTAAATGCTTACTAAAGTTTAGACTTTGACTTAAATTTTGAAAGCAAAATTGAAACTATCGGGAGCGATTAAGTAGCGCAAATTTAATCGCGTTCAGGGGATCAAATTTTAAACACTTGTGTCTAATGAGAAAAATAATAAATGATGAAGCAAACTTTAAAAGGTGATAGTACAACACCAAATCAAACAACATTCATCAAAGAAATCATAGTCGTTATTTTAACCTGATGGTGATAGAGGACGCTTAAAGGGATTTCGTTTTAAGAGTCAAAAAAGAAAACAAAGAGCATTTACGTTATAAAAAAAAGTTTAATTATAAATGATTACAATAGCTGTTCGAAACTCTAACCATTAGAGGCGATGCATACGGTACAACGGCGAAGAAGGGATTCACGAACCCTCTGAAACACGCCAGGAGCATCGCGCAACTCTCCTGCAGCGGCCGAAAGTCTGGCGACGAGTTCTTCTGCAGATTCGATAGGAGTCTCATGCATAAGACTCTTCAGGTGTTCCCACAAAAAGAAATCCAGGCATGAAAGATCGGGCGATAGCGTTGGCCAAGGGACAGAACCACCGCGCCCACGTTTGCGTTTGAATTCAAATTATGCATTTTCTAATGAAAGTTGATTGTTTTTATGTTGTACTATCACCTCTTAAAATTGGCTTTATCGTTTTTCATTTTGCTCATTACATACGAGCATTTCAATTTCCTCTCCAGAATGACGCAAGTGACAGATTTTTACCTTTTAAAGATTTTAATCGCACATCTAAAGAATGGGCATTGCACAAACATATAGCAATTAAACATTGGAAAAGGTTGGAAATATTAAAAACGTTGCTTCACTTTATATCGAAACATGTAAGTCAGTCTAATTTGTAAATATCATTCTAAATTATCAAAGCTCATTAGGTCTATCAGCTGTCATATCCAGGAAGCTCTAAGAGCTCATTAACTAATATACTTCTATTATAAAGATAACCATCGAAATGGTCTAAATTCATCTATTATTCGAAATTATAAAAATCAGTTAGTCATAATTCCAGTATAGGGAGGCGCCTATTTTTTTAAAGGCTGATACATAAATATGAAATGATACATTTTTTAAAAATGATACATTGTATATGAAAAATAGGAACAAAATTGATAAATATTTAGATTCCATGATTTTTTCCAGCAGTTACTTTACTGACTCAACATAAAACATAATTCGCTATTTGCTACATAGCATATTTCTGATTGCAAATATAAGCTATTTCAAATCTTCAATATTTCTTTCCTGCGAATAATAAAGAAGGCATTTCTGCAGAGAAGTCTTGAAGTTGCTTAATGGATACTAGGCCAATGACAACCGGCTTTGGCGTTAAAAGTAAAGGATCCAAAATATTCAAGAATCTTGGCGATAATACTAATATGATTAGAGCGTTTGTTATAGTGCATTCGATGCATCTCACAGGAATAATGAATAACTGAATGAAGCCTCTTTAGAAATGCTTATTACTCTCAATTTCTCTTTGTCAAGTACTCAGATCGAGGTGACCTGGTGTTAAGCTCTAGGCTTGTGAGTCAGGTTCCGATTCCACTGAAGAACCATCATGTAAGGGGTTTGTCGCACGTTAAATCCGTCAAGTCAAACATCTTTCCGTTGGTGTAGCGTGGTGTGGAGAGGGAGTACCATCTCAGGTGTTGTCCTCGTCATCTGACCATAGTTTAAAATTACGAGAATCTTTCCAAAATAGCCCTAGTAATCCTTTACAACGGAATGTTAATATAACTAAACTAACTAACTCTCTGATTCTTTCTACTCAGAATTTTTGTTTTATAGAATTTCCGCTGTTAAATTCTTCAAGTGATGCTATTTTGTGCCATGTATCTGTCTTTCGTTGCCTTTCTTCCATTTCTTAATGAATAAAAACTTGTTACCAAATAATAAATTTATTGCATTTGCTAAGATATACACAAATTACTGTTTTTTTAACTCCTCAATAACAACATTTATCCCTAAAGATGTACAAATTACCGTTTGGGTCACATTAACAATAGACAAGCTACATAAAAATGTTACTGAAGGTATATCTTGCTTGGCATTATATTGAAAGATTCTAACTGAAATGTCTGCCAATTTAATTAACTTGCTCCAATAAGTAGCAGCTGGTGGAAGGAGAGCAGTGAATGAAAATGGTAATTTAGGAATCGAATTGAATTACATATTTCCACAGAAATTTAATAATGTCGTAATTATAATTCAATTCGACACTATTGGTGGATATGTAGAAGAGGGAAAACTGTGATATTTTAGGGTATGTGTCACCAGTGAGATATATGATAATTTATTGCAAATAATTCTAATCAGGAACCCACTTAAAAGACTTCAAAATGATTGAGCAAAATCTTCTTATCAATGACACTGGAAAATTTATCTGAGTAATACCTTTGACACAAATGTACACTATAAACCACTTGCCTGATTATACCAAGTTATCTTAGGTTCGTATATATTACAGTTAATTATTACACCGATAAAATTCGGGCGAGGCAGAATTTATCAATACGATTTGTTTTATCATGGTTTTACTCGTCCTGGAAGAAAAGAAAGGAAATATTCAGCTTTGATTGGCAGTTTGCCAAATTTTGTTGGTTTAGAGGGTTCTTTTGGAGGGACTTTGTTTTCCTTATTGTATAGTATATTTCTGCTAGTGGATTAGTAAAGTACAAAGAAAAATGCGTTGAAAAAAGGTAAAATTATGGCGATTATGCAAGACAGTGAAAGTGGTGATTTTTCCGGGAGTAATTCCTATATAATATTTTTACATATGTGAAGGCAACTAATTAAAAATAAACTTTTAACTGTGTAAAAATATTAAATCCAAAGACACAGTGTACTCTGCGCTCCCGTAAAAGAGATTATGGAGGTAAAGCAGTAAGAATGTCATCACTTTGTATAGTCCCTTGTTTCAAAAACTATTTTACAAAGACTAATACTTAACTTTTTTCCATTCGCCCGAGACAACTCGTGATAACGATGATGATGATGTCGTGTCCGCGTTTCTACGGAAAGGGGGGTGCAGTAGCTTCTGAGGGTAAAGACCCCTGAGCACCCAGAGGGCAGAAGTCTGACTTCTTGCTCAAATGAAGGTGACACACACATTCGCTTGCACAATCCCTTTTTACATGGGGGCTCATTCATACATCTCACAGATAGTACACAAAACAACCATGCCCCGAGCGGGCCTCGAACCCGGGATGGCGAGATCAAGGGGAAGACACGCTACCCCTATGCCAGGACGCCGGCAGCTCGGAATAGTAAATAAATATTAAAACTAAATGCTTTTACACTTGTAAAAAATTAAAAATTCAACTTAAAACCTACGTGGTTCGTTTTGTTTTCTTTCTTTGTGTTTAATAATAAAATAATTGAAATGTGGAGGGGTGTTTTTTTTTTTAATTTTTTTTTTCAAAAAAGTTTATAAGGGAAGCGGTTAGATGTATTTAATATTTTTTGACAAATAAAGTCGTAGTAAAAATGTAAATGGACTAAAATTTTGGAAAATGATGCAGTATTTCTTTTTATGAGAATTTTGATATAAATTTTAATTAGTGCTTTTATTGGATTGCTTTCCATTTTTTACCTTCTCATATGACTAAAGAGAAAATGTATTAATCATCATATTAATATAATAGGCAATTTGTTGCCTACACATTGTGAAACTTTAACAATTTGTTACCTTCACATTTTGAAGCTTCAACTATGCGTTTCTTTCCCATTTTGAGTCTCCAAAAACCTCAAGCGAAAACAATATCATGTTCCCGCATGATAAAAGGGATACATAGCCAAGTAGTTGCCTTCACATATGAGGCTCCACTATTTTATTGCCATCACATTTTAATGTCATAACAATTTGTTGCCTTCGCATTTTGAGGTTTCAACAAAGTTTTTCCTTCGCATTCTGTGACTTCAATAAGTTGTTTCTTTTACATTTTGACTCTTCAACAATTTTCGCCTTCACATTTTGAGATTTCACCAATTTTTGCCTTCACACTTCAAGCTTCAATTATTTGTTGCTTTCAATTATTCAAAACTTCCTAACGAAAACGGGAACAGGTTCTCTCATGATAATAATATAAAACGTAATATAAAGCTTGAACTCGAGAAATTGACAAATTGACAAAACGTAGAAATTTTGCTGTGTTTTTAATTAATTCAAATTATAATTACAAATTCAAAAAAATCGTTCCGAGGTGCACAATTCCTATCCCCAAGGTATACATGGGCCGAATTCGGTAGCTGCAGGCTCAACGGTCTGGCCTTTAGAGGACCAATACATACACTTAGAGCTTTATTATAAGGATTGATAAGTACTTCAAATTGTGGTCCCCTATTCAAAAGTTTTAACCAATATTTGTTATCAATTAATTCTCTATCTGATTCTTCAACAGTAGTAAAAAATATAAACATTTCTTCCCTAGTGCTGATAGGTAATTCACTTTGTAAAGAGTAATTTATAAGAACCTTATTAAAATTATTTAAATTTCAATTATAAAAAATTCTGAAGAAAATAACGAGGATTATTTGCAATCAAGCTGTCATTCACATTATTTTCTTTGCACAAAAATGACGGCAGTTGTAGTCTTAAAACGATGTCTTGGTGTCTTAAAATGTATATGAGCTAAGGAATAAGACTGCCTACACTGCAAACAAATTCCTATCTTAAAAGTAGTGCAAAATTCGGCCAAAATGTCGATTGAAATTATATAATTTTATTACTTTACCATGAAAAGATATATTGGGTATTTTAATATCTAGAACAAAACACTTAAAATGCATACTCAATTGTTAACATTCTCCAAAATTTTATCATCAACAAAAATAGACAAATAAAGAAATTATTTTCTTAACAAAGAAAATTATTACTCTTAATATTCGTTCTGCGCATATTCATGTTCATTGTGTATATGAAGCTTCATAAGGCAGATATGATCATAATTCACCATGATATGATAGCGATACTATAGATATAATTATCAGTTATTATCTTTCCTTTCTTTCAAGATATTAAAACTTCAGATTTTGTATTCGCCATCTAAATTACTCAAATAATAATACGATTTTGCCTTTCTTAACTCTTAGTGGATTAAAAATCAATGGATTAAAAATCAATAAAAATCAAGTGGAGGAAAAATCAATGGATTAAACAATGAAAGTGGTTTGAATTTTAAGATAATTATGTAATCTATTGTTGAAAATCACTGCAAAAAAAAACATTTTTAAATTTTAAAGACCTGCAAGGTTATTAAATCGATGTTATTAAAAAATATTTTTAAATATCAAAATGGTTCAGAAATTATGTTTGCGACAAAAGTGTAGTCTCAAATGCGAATCAAAATTAAGTTTAATTTTAAATCATCAAATTTCTAATTAGGATTTCGGAAATATCACTAAGAAGTGCACACTTCAAATCTCAAAGGTATGATTGTAGTAAAGTTGAGAGTTCAATCAAATTGGACGGTCAATCTATCTGTCCATATATTCATTTGTTTATTTCAACATACAAGCACACAGATTCATACTTATCCTTGGTAGAAATTACTATTTTTCTTTTTTTTAGTACATATATTTATGTACTAGAATTTTTTCAAAATGAAATTGATAAAATATTTTATTGAACGTAGATGATGGAGACCAATATGAATATCAAAAATGAAGATATCCTTGGATAAAAGCACAGTTACATTAACAGCACAGTTACTAACAGTACACTTAACTGCAGAAACTTCGGAAATCATGGACAGACAAAGAAGAATTTTTTTCTCGTTTTCTTAGCACTAATATGTGTAAACTGCAGATTGATTCTAATCTCATAAGTTAGGAGAAATCTGCAGTTATTAATTGATATTTTTTATCGAATTGTTGACAGTTAGTTGTTAGTTGATATTTTTTGCTCTATCTTCTAAATATTAATATTAACTCTGGCCTACACCACCAGATGGCACTGTAAATGGCTTCATCGCGTAGTACATAACAATTTTACTAATATAAATACCTCTTTCATAATTATATAATCCAACAATCTGAAATAAAAAGGAGTAGGGTAAAGAATTCAATGTGCTTTCAGTGCACAGATGAAGAAAATGGAGCATTTAGCTATGATATAAAAAAAAAACCCGCTTCAAAAATTCACCTGGCTTTTTTATTTATTTATATATTTTTAGCTTCTATTTATTTATTTTTAGCTAACATAAAAGCATATTCATAGATGTCAATAGTCATAGAGAAGATCTTCTAGATGATAAGTTTGGCCTGCAATTTCATACAAATTTGCTGCTTGAGTAAAAAAAAACTGCATATCGTTTATCACTTATTTAGCTCAATATGTTCTTGAATTTTTCTATTCACATACAAAAAAACAAAATTAATCCCTTTTTTCAGGGGAAAGAAGAATTCATGACAGTCTAAAATTTTCAAATTCATTTCAGTCTTGGGGTTTCATTTTTACAGACATAGCATTTCTGTCTGTATATCGAGAAGTAATAGGACAGAAAAAACAAGCTTTGAAATTGAATTTTTAAAAGAGTCAGATTATAGTTTCATATGAAAATAAAATCTGATGTAGAGCCTTCTTGTAAGGTTACGAATTTCTAAATTTCCTGAGATATTATTTATTCAAGTGTAATATCAAAGTTTTTCTTAAAATTAGATAAAAACTGTATTTCCATTGCGCATAGGTTGAATTAATAGCAAACAATAATATAATAGTGCCTAAAACTTATTTAGAAAACACAATTTAAAATATTCAGAACAAAAGTAAGAGAAATATTTTCTTTAACATATTAAAATTGATAAATGCGTCTCAAATTTGTAAATCTTAAAACAATTTTCAAATAAAATGTCTTACATATGAAAATTGCTTTAAATTTTCCTGTTAGTTAAAAAATTGTTTAAAATTTTTCTCTTTAACTGTCAGTTTATATTTAAATTATTGCTCAAAATGGATACTTTCATAATCTATTTTGTAGATATGCATTTTAATTTTCACTCCCAATCTTTATTAAAATTTTTTTATCATTCTTTAAACATTATTAATATTTAATTGAAGAAAAAAAGACTTTTTGTCTGTAGTTACGAAAAACTGTTTCTAATTTTTCGTGCAATTATGAAAATTCAAATCAACATATTGTTGTTTATTTAATTAAATATAATGTCGCGACAGAAATTGTTATTGTGTTACATTAATTTATGTAAAAGAATATTTTATATTAAAAACTTTGATGCGTGATAACTTTATAATTTGATACAGACACTATTTATGTTAGAAATACCCGAAACTACGATCTTATATTCTGTTTTATGAAAAGAAATTTGACGAAGATTTAGTAAAATTTATTGAAATAGTTAATTTTTCATTGTTATTAAATATTAAAACAATTTCATTCCAAGTATCATCTTACTCATACTGTGTTACAATAATTCATGTAAAAGAATCTTTTGTATTAAAAATTTTGAAACAACTTATAATTTGATATTGTTTATGATAGAAATACTTAAAATTACTAACTTATATTCTGCTTTATAAAAAAATTGACGAAAATTTGTTAGAATATGTATTGAATATTTTGTTTTCATTTTTCATTATTAATAAATATTAAAACTATTCCATTTCAAGAAACTCATGGTATATAAGCTAATTAAAAATATTTCATAAAGAAGGCTGAAGGCTATATAGTGAAATTTCTAAATCAATTAGAAGCCCTTTATTAATTTCATCCTCTTTTCATTATCGTTATATAAATAAAATATTTTTAAACAAAGCGAACAAACAGTATCTAATTGAATAGCTACGTTCATAATAAGCAGATTTGATCATATTCAAGCCTTATTTGCTAACAACGCACAATTAGCTTAGTAAAACACAGCTGGCGGACATTTTCGTTTGTTGTAAGTTGCTAATACCTCGTAGCACTTCGAATTTGTAACACTAGTTACCAACTCTCGCTTACATAAATCCAGTTTCTCTTAATCAATTATACAGACGACGCCAAAGGGTTGCCAAGTTCTCCCCCCCCGTTATAGTTTTGAATTTAATCCATGCCTGTGTTGCATATTAATTTGTAGCTCTCTTCAGCGCTTCGAATTTCGAAATGTTTATTAGTAATGGAAGAGGGGGGGGGGAACATATGCATGGAGAAGACAAGGTATAGACAATACATATCGTCTGCGTCTACTGATTATTTGATGAGATGAGGGTTTGTGTTTGGTTGGAGAGAGGTGTGGGTTTCCGTACTCTCTTCGAAATTTGTCGTCTGGAGTGCTTTCGCACGTGGTATGGATTGAAGTGAAATGCATCAATGTTTGCTTTCAGCGAAATCGTCTGCTTTGTTGAATTTGCAAGATTCTGTTCTAATATTGGAATAGCCAAGGATAGAGAATCGGAATGTAGACATATTTTCAACTGGGAATATGTCTAGAGTCATCCAGCAATAATTTTGATGCAACATATTTGATGTGCACCAATGACGTAAATATTTTTTTCGCACTGATTATTATGGGTTTAATTGTTAAATGAAATAAAAATGTTGCTAGTTTGTCGTCACATTGGCACTTAACATATCTTAACATACCGAAACATTTCGTGTTCTTTTTCCCACAGTAATGTGCAGTTACCACCTGCATAATTCGAGTTCTGTTTTAATTTCTGAATTATTTGCAATTTTGTTGGCCTTTGAAAAAATTTCTCTTTCTGAAGAGCGCCTTTATTGCATTTATTCAGATAGCATGAGTGCCTTCGAGTTCCTTGTGTCATTTTACAAAATGCAAACATCCTATTGCAATTGATACTCATTGTCGCTTAAAAACTCTTCAAACAAAGAGATTTTGAATACTTTTCTGCAGGATACCTAGTCATGTAGGTATAGTAGACAAGGAAATGGCTGGTTGTGCTGCGATGGCGTCCCTACATGGTCTATCACGACCATGCACTTAAGCTGATCTGTTTGCAACATATGATAAGTATATACTTTCTGTTTGGCAAAAATCCTGGGATGGAGAAATACAAAATTTTATTACATCTACTATTAACTTGTGGCCTGTTGTCTCGATCAGAGGAGTGATGTTAAATTAACGAGATTACGCATTGGTCGTACTCGACTAAAGGTCTTTTGTTTTTTCAGCGTGCACCGATGGGATCAGACTGTTGTGTCAGTCTTACAGTTTTATACATTTTAATTCAGTATCTTAAATTTAATTCTCATCGTATGGTGTATTTTAATTCTTTAAAATTGGAGATGCGTGAATTGGTGGGAGAAAATCCTCACAAGAATATCTTTGAATATTTAAGAGCCATAAATTTTATCCATTTTATATGAATACCATGGGGTTTTTAAAACTTTTCTTAGAATCTTTTGTGTAATTGGAATTCTAATTTTAAGATCTTTGTCCTTTAAACTTGTTGTACTTTGATTTTATAAAATTAAAACGTTGTATTTTAACCTTGAAGAAACATTTTCTTTAATGATAGTTTAGTAATAAACACACATCACTTTTTTTGGCGCAGCATGGTCAACTTTGGCACTTGAGCCATAAAAATCCAAACATTCCTCCATCCATCAAAGCATTTATATTCCCTCACTATGTTAATGAAAAGTCATATGCGAAAAGAATAGTAATTTCTATTCATTAGCAATTCTCAATCATACTAAAAAAATTCGAATTTAATTTTGATTTTCTATTCCATCAAAAATATTTCCTTTTATTCATATTCTCCGATAAGGAATTTTCTGTTTTTCAAACAAAATATTTACTTCTAAAATTCATATATAGATATTACTACAGTAAAGGTACTTTGTCTATTTGTAGCAGGCTTCAAAGTATGGATACATTTAGTTTAGTAGAAAAATCGAGCATCAGCGGGTGCCAAGTATCGTACTTATTAGAAGTCCTTTCATTAAAAATATAATTTTGAACTTTCTACAAATATGCAATGTACTATCATTCCAATTCAATAATTTTGGATAGAAGTTGGTACAAATTGAGAATACTGGTGGACAGATCATCAACCAAATTTTATATTTTGTATATTCAGCACATACCTTCTAACATATGACATGTTCCATGTACTTTACTTTCCAGTATATTTAATATTATAATGGACTAGATTTATATATTCCACAAAGGTTTAAGTGAAATGGAATCTTAAAAAAATTCAATCATAATATAAAAGAATATAAATATATGTACAAAGGGAATCTTAATTTCTTGATTTTCAAAACAACACAAGAAAAATATAGGATTAAATATTACCGATAACAATGAAAATTATTTAAGTTTCATTGTAACGTTAAAAAGGACTTTTGCAACTATGCCTACAGATTTTTTTACTTTAGAAATTGTCAAAATTAGGGGAAACGGAACGACAGTTTCATTGATATCATTAGGAAAATAAAATTTTAAATTTTAAGATGATATAAAATTACCTTTTGTGAGATAATCTTAAAGATCAGAATAATAATTAATTTCAACAATTAATAATTAATTTCATTACATCAATATATATTAAAATGAATAAGTGTGTTTTTATTGTTATTGCAGTAATGTGACCTCATTGTCTTATTCCTCTTGTAAACTTCACTATATTAAGCACATTCGATAGTTTTTCTTAGTCGGATACAAAGAATAATTTAGAACAATGCCAAAAAAAGGGTTTTAATGCTATATTAAAAGCACGTTGGCGCAGATTTTGGCGACATTCGTTTGGTGTTGGTCTAAATACTTCAGCTTACTCCTGGCTAACTAAAAAGTACAGCAAAAGCATTTTTAAAAATTTGCTTTTGATAATGGAAAAATGTTCCCGTATTAAATATCTAATGAATGATCTTGAGATGGAAGTGAAGTTGGTGTATATTAAATCTTACAAATGATTTGACGAGCAAGTTTGGAGAAAAAAATTCAGGTTCATGCTTCGTTCTTGTCTTAATTAAAAATTCTGTTTCAAAATATGTCCCGTAAGTTCCGTAACGAGTCATTACATAAATATAATTACACTTCACAACTTTTCATTTCTAACTATTTTTCATAAATTGCAATGGTATTTTTTAACATTCAATTTCTCACAGCAAAACTCGCAAATGCTTGTGTGCCAAAAAAATCTATCAGAACGAAACAAAACATATAATAACTGAAATATATATGATACATACATATAAAATCATATAATAAATAAACAATAAAAACTGCAGGGAATGCCATTGGATACATAAGATTTAAATCAAACATGAGATGAGGTCCATTTCTTGCAACAAAATCTGCATCAAATTATACAGGAAAATATCTCTAACTTTTAACAAACGTTGAACAGTTGATTCACAAAAATTACTGTCGATACTATATATCCGAAATAAATTTCACTCTTAACGCTGTTTTAAATGCCTGTTTAAAAATCGAGAAAGCACGATCACAGTTTTACGAGCTTCTGCGAGACATATTGAATGTTTTACGAGTCCGCACTCAATTCGAAGATGGTATCTGATCTTAAAAGAAAGCGGATTTCTCTTCGAGACAAATGCTTTCTTTCAAAGTTGTTGCGCAAAGTTTCAAATAAAATGTGTCATTGCATCGCTCGTAAATCTTTCGATATGACATCAGCCGTCGTATAGTCATTTTTATATCATTTCGAAGAATTTGAATAGATCTTTGAAAGTTAGAATTGTTCAATGTGAATTGAGAACTTCAAATTTAACAATTTAGAAGAGTGTTTTGTTCGCATTAAGTTACTTTTACTAATTGTCCGCAACATTAAGACATTTAAAAACTTTTGTTTTTAGTTATACTTTTCTACATCATACTACTTTTCTAAAAATTTCACCATATTTAATTTCTTTAACGGATTTCATTAACGGTTTTTAATTTGTTAAATTTTCATCTTTTATTGCCTTTTTTTTAGTTTGTAAAGAAGAAAATTTCGTATCTATTTTTCATTCATTTCCCAATATCAGTTCTAAATTGAACAAATATGTGTTTTCTATCTATAAATTATTTTTAACTTTTGACTCCATTTAAGGGGAGATATCTCTCTGTGAATTCGAGAAAAAAATTAATGATTATAAGAGGTTCCGTTATTAATAACTTTCATTAAAATATTTTTTTATTCCAGAAGCACTATTTCATACATCTTATACAAAGAAGAAAATACTTTTTTTTAATCAAAAAATGAGATTCCAAATCATATTATAAAGACAGAGAAAGCTGGAATCTATATCATTTATAGGTGATTAAGCCATCATTTAAAATAAAATTCTTTACTAATAACTGAAAATTAAAATGTCAATATAAACTACTTAAAAATAAATATTATTTAAACTATATCAATTAAAATTTCACACTTTTATGATTTTAATTTGTTTTCCAGATTTTTTTTATTTAAAAAATTATACTATGCTTTTTTTCTCCAATGCCAAATTTTACACTTTTTGTAGTTTCATTTCTTTTTCAAACTGCTTCACTGGATTGTTAGCCAAACATATCGATTTATAGTTACATAACAGTAAATTGGCGATAAATATAAAATACTCCAGAACCGTAACAAAAATCCAATCACCCGTCAGGAATGAAACAATGATCATAACCTGTAAAATATGATAGATACGAAAATTAGTGAAAAAAGAAATGAAATCAAACACAAATCATATATGAAATGGCATCTTGTGTGTGTGTGTGTGTGTGTGTGTGTGTGTGTGTGTGTGTGTGTGGGTGTGTGTGTGTGTGTGTGTGTGTGTGTGTGTGTGTGTGTGTGTGTG
>JAPMOQ010059118.1:2177780-2198354 GCA_026543055.1 Argiope trifasciata | reverse complement strand
ATATATATATATATATATATATATATATATAAATTTAAATAATATAGATATATATCAAAATATATCAGATTCTTCAGGCTAAAGTTTTTTATCCTCTCAGTGTTTCTTCTTGTATTCTTTCGTTCAAGAAAACAAAAACATGTTTGTAAAGAATGGCATTGTCACTGAAAATCTGAAAAATAAATGAGCCGAAACAGAGTTTGAGAAGTTCAGAAAATCTTTAAAAAATGAAGGTC
This sequence comes from Argiope trifasciata, assembly GCA_026543055.1. Classification (NCBI taxonomy): domain Eukaryota; kingdom Metazoa; phylum Arthropoda; class Arachnida; order Araneae; family Araneidae; genus Argiope; species Argiope trifasciata. Next base: position 2,198,118 of record JAPMOQ010059118.1, on the reverse strand, counting down.
GAAGAGCGTTCTTCTCAATGAATGCCCCAAAAAAACTGACAGCCCGTGCTCTTTGCGGCGAGAAATATTGCTCACATGATCAAACAACAACAAAAAAACGAAAAGCAATTTCTCACCATAGTAATTTATCCCATGCCAACGAGAGACATAGCCATAATAAAACCCATCCGAATCCAAATGCGTAAAGGACTAAAAAAAAATTAGAATCCAAAGTGCGGCAAATGACCCAGTTTGATCATTTTTCAGCTGCAAAAACAGAAAATGGAGAAGATCTCTCCCAACTTTTAAAAATAAAAAATCATGCGCCTACTTCCGATACAGACAACCAACACTCACGCTTCCCTCCTTTTCTACTAAATGAAAAAGAAGTGGTAGAGGAATCGCAAACTATTTTTTCAAAGAAAGAAGCAAAAAAAGATGGGAACTGGCGCAGACTCTGAAAGCAGTGGGTTTAACATACGCCCATTTTGAGTCTGGGCCAGGAATTACATACTGTATCATCCACCGAGGCAGTGGTTGGCTCTTTTTAAGGTTCCTGTTCTGCTTGATAACAGATAGAATGTCATTCATAAGAGAACAGCGATAACAGCGACATCTCTGGAACGTGACTCAAGGATCGGAGGAAGTTTGCAAGATTTTCAAAACTATTTCGTGGGCTTTTTTTTTTTCTTTTTTGAGCAATTTACTTATCTTTTTTTCTCATATGAAAGGCTGTCGTTTGGTGTTTGAAAGAAATTATTTGGAATTTCGCTGCGAAGTGTCGTGACATATTTGGACAAAAAATAATTTCGTGATTCTTAATATAGAAACATTTAGGTTGAAATTAATTTGTTCTTTTTCATGAAAAAAAGGTAAATTAACTGACGATAAATGGCATTGCCCCCATCGTTATGCTGAAGTTTTCAAGGTATCCTGTTTGGTACTTACTTTGTTTTCGTCTCCCCCCCCCCCCGAAGAAAATGTTGCAACTGGAGATTAGTGATTTTGTCATTTTTAATAAATAGTTTCCATGACTCGTGATGTTTGAACATCCAGAATAAAATTAACTGGTTCTTGTAAAAAAAAAAAAAAAAAACCATTATCAGAAAATAGATGTCAGTCCCATATTCTTTATAGAGAGATTTTCCAAGTACCTGCAACTATTTCTTGTGCCATTTTTTTCATAAGATGTCATCATTGATCATTGAAATTTCCTTTTTTTTTCATTACATGAAATTTCCATTTCATTGTTTTTGACAATTTTGAATACAAAGTAGTTTTATGATTCGTAATGCATTAATAATTAAATATAAATCCCCTTTTTCATGTAAAAAAATTATCACCTAAAAATAAATATCAACGTAATAGTTTATATAGAGAAATTTTTCAAGTGCCCGTCACTATTTCTTGCACCATTTTTTTTTTCATGCTTCTTTTTCTTATAAACTACTATCGTCTGTAGTTAGAAAAAAAAAGCACTGAAATTTCTACTTCAAAGTGCTTTGACATCTTTAAATTAAAATATATATATAATTTCATGTTTCAAGATATGGGAAGATTCAGATTAAAGTAACTGTGCTCTTGTCCTTTCTCCCTCTCCTCCCGCTCTGATACAAAAATCTTAATTTTAAAATAACTATCAGTGCAACTTTCTTTATGGAGAGATATTTTCAAGTATCCCTAACTATTTCTAGTGGCATCTCTCTCTATCTTCTTCGCATAAAATGCTATCATTTGTAGTTAGAAAGAAACTCACTGAAATTTCTTCTCCAAAGTACTTTTGACATTTTTGACTAAACATATTTAATTTCCTGTTTCAAGATACGTTAAGATTCAGAATAAAGTCACTTTATTCTAGCTCATCCTCTCCCCCCCCCCAAAAAAAACTAAACCTGAAAATAAATATCAGCTCAGTTTTCTTTATAGAGAAATTTTTCAACTATCCCTAACTATTTCTTGTGGTATTTCTCTCTCCCTCTCTTTTCAATCTTCTTCGAATAAAATCTTACCATTTGTAGTTAGAAAGAAACTCACTGATATTTCTACTCGAAAATACTTTTAACATTTTTGAATAAAAAGAATTAGGTTCATGATTCATGCTACGAAAAGATCTAGATTAAAATCACTTAGTTCTTGCTAACTCCCCTCCCCCAAAGCACTTAACCTGTAAATAAATATCAGCTCAGTTTTCGTTATAGAGAGATTTTAAAGTATCCCTAACTGTTTGTGGCATTTTTCAGTCTATCTTTTTTTTTCAAGCTTTCTCTTCATATAAAATGCTGTCAAACGTATTTAGAAAGAAATTCTCTGAAATTGCAGTGCAAAGTGTTTTTTAAATTTTTTTAAAAAATAGAAACTAGTTTTATAGTTCTTTATGTACAGAAACAATTGGATTTAACTAAACTGTTTCTTCTAAAAAAATAACCTTTATTAAAATATTATTTTTACCTCTTTGTGGAAAAGTTTTTAATGTATACAAGTCTTCTTTTGATTTAATTTTTCTAACTTTTTTTTCATAAATTGTTAGTTAAGCTGTAGGTAGCGGTTAGTAAGATAGGTAGTTAAGCAAGCTCCTAAACCTTTTCTGAAACTATTCACGATATCTTTGAAAAAATTACTATTATGATTTGAGATAAAAGAGCATTTGAACCAAAATTAAATTGTTATGCTCAAGAATTTATTTTTTGAAAATAAATATCAATAATATAGAAATTATTCATGCAGAATAATATAATTTTTGTACATTTATAAGAATGTTTTAATTCAAGTTCTACTTACTTTTTCAAAAGCATAAAAATTTAATAAAAAGATTTCTTGAAGAATTAATAAGATATTAAAGAATATTAAAGTAAAAGAAGTCTTTCTTGTATGCAAGTTTAAAGAATTTGTAAAACTTTAAATATTTACAATTATTTCTTAGGTAATAATATTAAGAAGGAAACAGACATACTCTTTTTCAAAGCTTGATGAAAAGTAAAATATTAAATATTTGAGATTACTTTTTCACTTAATAATATTAAAAAAAGAACTAAACATACTTACTTAATGTTTCATTAAAAAAACATTAAAATGTTTGCATCGTCAAGTAATTGCATTTTTTCTTTGAATTCATATTTTTTCATGAAATTATAAATATCCTTAAACATAAAGACTTCTTAATTTCTAGTTTAGTCCTCATGCTGTTTCTTTCAAAATGGGTAAAACAATGTTGTAATGTATAGTTACCTTTATTCCAATGTCGGGAATGACCTTCTGCGTTACGGTGTGAGAGATAATACTGAGTATAAATGTTACTTTTAGAACTTCAGTTGCAATAATTGGAACTCCAATATTATTTGCGACACAATATATGGATTATTTTGACTAAAGAAAGAATTCGAAAATAAAAAATAGCTCAGATTCGAACTAAATATATTAATTTTGAATTTTCATTTTATTCGATTTCAAATTATTTTAACATCAAAGTTATAAGAGATTCGAGGAAGCAGAGAAAAAGAATTGTATTACTGAAGATTTCAAATCTGAAGGACACAAATCAGTCAAAATCCATTACAAGAATAATGATTCAACATATTTTCATCCATGTAGTCTTATAATGAGAATCGTAATTTTTCCCACCCAACTTATTGTTTTTAAAGATTTAAAGAAAAAAGAATGCAAAACGGCATATCCTAATTCCTAAGACAGATATCGGTACTGTTCGAAATATTTATCCAATTGAGACTTCTTCTTGGGACTTCTGCATTTAATTGAGCATACATCTCTTAAGGTCAGTTTACTACTAATTTTTTTCACACATCTTGCAATCTGAAGACAAATTACAATAATCCAACTGTAAAACATTTCCCCAAAAAATATTTTAAAAAATAATAATAATAATAATTCAATTCCTACTTAGACCAATAAAGAAAATTTTTACTTTAGTTCCTTTTTATTAAATAATTACAATTAATATCAATATGTATATACATATGACAGAATCACAATATTAAATGGAAAAAGAACAAAAATTCCAGAGATCTACAGCTTCGCCACTGACGGTATTTATTCCTAAATATATATCCTGCTAAATACCCTATACAAGAGCAATTTTTCTCTCACATGAAACTAAAATTAATTAATTCATCAAAAAGTTGTTGATTTTCTCAAGATTTGAACTCACATTCTTCGCCTTCACGTGAAAAACATTATAATCCTCGCATTTTTCCGATTGTGCTACTGCCCGTTGACTGCAACTTTTATTATAAACTACTAAAAATCTATTTGAACTATTAAAAACTAATTAAATTTAATTAATAAATTATTTTAGCTAAAAAACTTTATTATTAATAACAAGTATCACCCACTACACGTTTTTAAAAATGTATTTGAACTAGAGTGGAGGAATAAAAAGTTATTTTATTAATGATTGAATATATATACATACATTCATAAAATTATTAAAACAATCAAAACACATTTCTTGAACAACAAAATTAAAACGAAACCAATAGGTCGAAATCGAAATTAAAACTCAATTCAGAATTACACGCTAAAAGTTCACAAAATGAAACAAATCCACAATACAATACTATATTCAAAGAATTATTTAAACGAAACAGAAACAGAAGTAACAACGGAAACGAAACCAAAACCGGAATCGAAACTAAAAATCATTACGGATTAAACAAGTTTTAAGAATTAAAATGTTTTTAAATCAATCATTGTATTTAGAGAGCGCAAATGCAGCTACAACTAAAATACAAATGAATATAAATTAATTAACAAAATAAGACAACCGAATCAAAATAATCAATAGAAAAAAATAGTCAATAGAAAAGGAATCCGGCTTGAAAACTTCGTCAGGAGCCACTTTCAAGCAAGGATTCCTAATAAGGGATTTTTTCTGTGAGGCATCGATGGACAATGGTCAAAAGTATTGACACCTCGTGGCCCGAAAATTATATTATATTATATATATATATATATATATATATATATATATATACACCTGTGTAATGTTAAAATAGCTGCATTCTATTGGGCATACATCTGTTATAGTCATCCTACTGCTAATCTTTTTTCACACGTAATCTGAGGACATCATCAAATTGTACAGTTCCAGCTGATAAACGTTTCCCTCAAGCGAAAAAAGAAATGATTTTATGTAATTGCTAATGTGTTTCCATTTTTTTATGTTCCTGAATATTGATTTTATAAGAGGAAGGTTCTAATTTTTACAAAACAGGAAGAACTGCTCACCTCCACCAAATAAATCAGCGCTTGATGTATTTTTCAAGAATTAAGTGCAAACAAATTTTTTTAAAGCAGTTATTGAAGCAATAAAATAAAATGTAACTCTTTAAAAATGTTCACTTTTTTGGTGTAAAAGGCTTTTTAGGTCATAAATTAATTAAAACATGTGCTCATTTTCCATAACTTAAAAAAAAAAAAACTTCTTCCCATTAAGTTAATATCTGTTACATAGATGTACAAGATTTAGTATCGAGACAGTTTTTATATGAAATTAAAGAAGTTTTTTAAAAAATTAGGATGTACATAATATAATGAAATTTAACATGCAAAATGAGTTTTATTATAAATTGTTTGTTTTCCGTTTTTTCTATGCATAGTTAAGTTAATTATATTTTCAGAAATTTTAAATAATTCTTTCATTTTGTGATTAAAAGAAGCAATTTTATTAGAATTCGCAAATATTTTCTTATATTTAAAATTTTAAAAATTTGTAAAGTAAGCCGATGTCAAATATCAAAATAAAGTAATCATTTATTTTTTATTAAAGGTACGTTATTCTTTAATTAAATGATTATAGTTTTTTAGTTAAAAAGATGCAAAAGCAATGTAAGTGCAATTACATTTTTCTTTTAAATCATGCGAAAAAATAATAAACATTGTTTGTACCACCTGCTGCTTATTTCTTGTTTCAATGTAGAGTGTCGCCCCCTAGATCCTGTTAAAAAATACTTCACTTTACCAGTTCTGTTGTTGTTGTCTACTGCCACTTGGTGCCCGGATGAGCGGAGGTCTTTCGAATTAAGGCAGAGGTGTGCGCCTTTCGTTGTTAACTAACACCTTTCAGGTGAAAGTACGACTTTGCTCGAACACACATGACACAACCCTTTTTAGGGGGTGGTCGAATTCATTCATACACTCATTCATCCATCAGCAAGTCAAAGTTTAGATCCAAATCAGATACCGACTCATCCCTGATTCAGAACCCCCGCCCCCCAGATTAATCGTTTTGTTATGGGAACTTGGAGGACTTTGCAGTCACGACCTATTTAACGTGCCCCAACTGCCATTAGCCAACACGGCGGCCTTTGGACAAGATGAGGGCAGAATCCTCGACCTTTCGGTTACGAGACTGACGCTCTACCAACCAGGCTATCACGGCCCATACCAGTTCTACTCATATAGAGTAGACGTGCTCTTACTTTCCTTGTAATTGCTGATTCTTTATTATGAATTTTAATAATAATAATTTTATTTTTTATTAACATGGATTAAGTCCATTATGCCAATATCCTGGCATAAGGGAGTGTGTTTTCCCCATGATCTTGGCGTCAGGTGTTCGAGTCCCAATTCGGGCATGAATATTCTTCTTCTGTTCTATTTGTGAGAAGTGTGTATGAAGGGATTAAAAGGTTTGTACAAGTGAATGTGGTGCGTGGGTAGCTAAATCGTACTCTTGGTCCTAGATGGCGCTACTGAAAAACAAGAGACCTAAAAACTTCAGCTTAAATTCGTTAACTTAGTCAAGCGAGCTTGTCTATGACAAGTACCATCAGAAACAACACCAAGTGTCATGAATAACAAGTCCATTATTCTCGAATAGTTCATTATCGATGAAATTATTACTTGTTGGTATAGTGTCAGAATTAGTAAAGCGCCACCATAATTTTATCAACTGAATTTAACTACACCTCTAAAGATAAAACTATATTTGTATGGAGTTATATTTCATGAGAATTCATAAGCTGGCTGACTTCAAAAGCTCAGTAAAAGATATTTAATATTTTAAGAAAGACAAAAATTGCAAGGCAATAAACTTGCGGTTTACAGAAAGGAAATGAAAATATCCATATTTCTTTTTACTTTTTTCCTATACAAAGAATAGGGAAAGTGTAGTAATCATGAAAGAATTCGAATTCGAGATTTTTACGAATCTCCAAGTTTTGAGCCTCCTCGAGTTGGAAAAACACATTTTTTAGGAAATGTCCGTATGTCTGTGGAAATGATAACTCAAAAACTATTTGACACAGACCCTTGAAATTTGATGCACTACCTTTACACTAAATTTATAGGTTCTTATCAAATTTTAAGTAAAATTTATTCAGAGGACTTCAGCCTATTCAAAAATAGGTTAACACGATTATTACAAAACGCAGAGAGCTAGATTAATATATTCAGCACTCAAGTTTAACGTCAATAGTGCAGACACCAGTCAAAATTTGAACCAAAACCAATACAGTGAAACCTCGTTACAACAATATTTCAGGGACTAAATAAATATATTGTTGTAGAGAGACATATTGTTATATCGAGGGCCCACATATTTTGAGCATTTAATAAGAGTTTTTTTTATAATTATTATTAGTTTAAGGTGCATAACATACTACTTTTAAGTCTATATTTAGAAGAAATTAATTTGTAAAATACTAAAAATGTCCGTAGAGAATTCACAGATTGAAGAGCTTCCTGGGATGATAATAAGGACTGCGATGGACCTGTATTATCATCATCATCTTCATCATTGTTTCCAATCTCATCAGTAATTTTAGAGAGAATATCTTGATCAGTAACTCCTGCGAAAACCATAAGATCATCATCTGCTGTTAAATAGTCTTCTATACTAATTCCAAACTTTTTACCGCTTGTTTCTTCAAGTTGGGATACGGATTTTTTGATGTGCAAAACACATTCTTGATCATCTGAGAGATCATTGTCTATGGAATTTTCATCATTATCAGATTTCTTATCTTCCTTAACACAAAGACCAGCCTTTTCCCAGCAATTCCGAATGGTTTTTTCTGTTACTTCTCACCAACTTCCACAATATCCACAATGAGTCTTAATAGACGGAAAAAAATAACAAAAGAAAACGAAAAAAAAAAAGCATTTGAAAATCAAAATATTATTATAAAGGGAGAAAATAATTCTGAAATTTAGATTGAAAAAATCGTTTTACAGAGGTTTATTGTTCTAGAGAATAACGCAATATTGATGGGAGATTAACATTAGTTTATATGCAAAATCACCGGGACCACAAAACATTATTGTTATAGAGGGAGTTATTGTTGTATCGGGTATCGTTGTAGCGAGAGTTTACTGTAATGGGTTGGTTGACTGCCTGTTTGTACTTTCAGAAACATGTGGACAAGATAATACAAGAACCCAATGACTTGAATGTATCAAATTTGATACGGAATTTTAAGACTAATTTTGTAGTTCTGCGTGAGATTTTGGTTTCAATATCTTGGGAAAAACTTCTCTAAAGTATAAATTTGACTGGCAACATACTAATACCCCATGCCATAGGTAATAATATTTTGACAAACACACTCGCAAAGGATCACACGACACATTCAATAAAAAGTACTAAATTAAGGTCAAAAGTTATTACATTATTACAGTCCTACAAAGTGTTCTCAAGAATAGCACCTTTATCGGAGAGTAAGCAGGAAAGTTTTGGGAAGACTCCTCCTACTCGTTACTGAGTAAGGTTACACTTTTCCTATCAAATAGGTAGGTAACTTAATGCCATGCCCTTTACCTCCCACAGATTCGTCAAAATCTTAAATATTGACAGGAATATTTTGGCGAATTGCGAATATTTTGGTGATTACAATATTTTATTTATACTTCGCATGCGAGAAAGTCATCATAATAGATAAATATGTTATCAAATATTTATTAACATTTCAATAGTTTGCAGGAGGATATGGGAACTTATTTTTCCCCTTAAAAAAAGTTTGACTCCCTACTTGAAAAAAATGATGCTGCATGAAATATTGTTTATCGACATTGGTTGTGGAATACTTAGTGAATGAATAAGACTCACTTTTGCCTAGATAAGTCAATAACCATAACTGCAGGATTTGGAAGAGCAATCCCTAGGTTATCCATTAAGTTCCATTACAATTAGAAAAAACTAAAGGAGAAACTAAACTAAACAAATATTTAAATTTAAAATAACATATATCTATACTTATAATAAAGCTCAATGTGTGTGTGTGTGTGTGTGTGTGTGTGTGTGTGTGTGTGTGTGTGTGTGTGTGTGTGTGTGTGTGTGTGTGTGTGTGTGTGTGTGTGTGTGTGTGTGTGTGTGAGAGAGAGAGAGAGAGAGAGAGAGAGAGAGAGAATTGTCGCTCCACAGGCCAGGCAGTTGAACCTACAGTAACCAAATTTGGTACATGTATACCTTTGAAGTCGGGAATGTGCACCTTCTTGCCCTTTTTTCGAATTTTTAATTAGAATTTGAATTAATTAAAATTTAATCAAAATTTCGACGTTTTTCCGCTATAAGCTCCGAAAATACTATTGCACAAACATGATTTTTACATCAATTTAAAGATTAAAAAATTAGCTTTCTAATGGTATCAGTTTTTTAATGTTATAACTTAAGCTTCTATTTTTAAGTAATTTTTAAAGAAATATTTTAACTATGTTTTTTAGCACGTGACTGGATGAAATAAAGGAAATATAAAATGTGATATTTTCTAAAAAAATAAATGCAAAGCAAGGGTTTCTATAATCGTTTGCAATATCTAAATAATTAATTCAACAAATCTTCTTTATTTACGGTAAACCTGATTGAATATAGACAGGATATGCATTGAAATCCCGACTTAATGGCATATTTCTATAATCGTTTGCAATATCTGTATTATTAATTCAATATTTTTTCCCCTTTTTTACTTTCTTTAAAAAAACATATTTAAAATTTTGGCAACATCACCGAAAAAAACATTTTTAATATTTTAGAAGCAAAACCGATAGTTAAAACTGACTGATTTATAAAATTAAAGAATGATATTAGTAAAACGTGTTCTTTTAGAACTTTCCGTCCATTATCGTTTAGAAAATATTAATTACAGGCCAATCAATGCCCGGAATTACTTCAAGGCTAATGAATATGTGATTTAATTGAAAATTTTATAACGTTACTCATGGCGAACCAGCTGGTTGCCAAAAGCGGCGAGTTTAAAATAAGTCAATTTATACTTAGGTCAACAAAGAAATTAAGTTAGTTGTATTTAAGTTAGTTAGTGTTATTTAAGTTAGTTGTATTTATAATTAATATAAATGTGTATATAGATATGACAGAATCACTATGGGTAGAAGAATTTTTTTTTTCCTACGATTACACACCACTAATGGTATTTATTCCTAAATTTATATCCTGCAAAATATCTTATATAAGGCAATTTTTTTCTCCCATATAAAACTAAAAATCTTATTTATCAAATAGTTATTGACTTTGACAATATTTGAACTCGCATCCTTCACCTGCACTTGAAAAATACCGAAAGCCTCACATTTTACTGATTGAGCTATTGCCAATGAACTTCTTTGCTCATAACAAACTGCTAAAACTCTATTTAAAGTATTGAAAATTAATTAAATGTAATTAATGGATCAATATTTGAAAAACACTGTATGAACATCGATTTTCATCCACTACAAGTTTTAAAAAATGTATTTGAACTTGAGTGGATGAATCAAAAGTATTTTATTAACGATTGAAAGTTATATCGATATATTTTGGGAGAGTTTGAACTAATAGTAGGAATTAGAAAAACAAACTAAGAGCTAAAGTAAAGAAAATTAAAGGAAACTCGGTAAATTCTCAAAAGGTTTATTTGATCCAAAATCTAAAATCCGAAGTTATGGGTGTTGACATTCCCAATTAGGTAAAAATAAATCTCATCCGTCCACAGAGGTTCTATATTTAATGTTCATCAACAATATTGGATACCACAGCATCTCCCGAAAGTGGTGAGTTTTTTTTAGTTTTTTCTGCAGAAAAGAAAATTCCACATTGCCCAGTAAAATATTTTCAAATTCGTTTTCCATGGCCGTTTTCAAATTGGAATTTTAATTATAAAGACCATGTATTAAATTTTTTAAACTGTTATGCTGCTCATCATGTTTAGAACACAATTTCCCATTAGTACTTAAAAGCTACATTCACGAAATACCTTCTATTAGTCTAATATTTTCATGAATTTTAAACCTTTCCTTAAATTGAACACGTAAACTTTAAAATTTTGTAAACAAATCCTAAAATATTCTTGTTCATGTACTTATTTCTCACAACTTCCTTTGTATGACTATCCTTTTGCGCTCTACATACTCAAATATGAATAGAATTTTAAGGTTAAAAATCAAATATCACACTTTTAACATTTTAAAGAGAACTTTAGTATTTCTAAATCCCTTTGACCTTAATAAGATGTATTCACAACTTTTGACGATATACTTTCCACCCTTTTTTGCGTTTTATTTAAACGTTATATCCTTTCAAATATCAATTTTCTATAACGCCTACATGAGAGAATAAAAGTTACATAGTTTATTTCCAAAATTCTTTGATGTTACAGCAAAAAAAATCCCGTCGGAAATATTTGATTGAATTCTCTTTTGCGTAGGTGTTTGAAAGCACGCGTGGCATTATTATTTAAAATTTATATATAGACAGGACAGAATGTGAACTTATTTTGAAAAGATGTCGCTTATAACTGAAAGGAATTTATTTCATAGCTCCCTGTGTGATCCTTTTTCACAAGAATAAACCCATACTTAAATATTTTACAGGCTTTGAAAAAACTTTACAAGGGCTTTTTACAAGGCTTCTGGAGATAATAATAATTGCCCATAAAATTAGCAAAGTTTTTATGTATTTTTTGAAAACCATATAAATAGTTTATTTTTCACTTCCGATATTTCTTAGTGTGTTTAAGGCTTTGTTAAAAGTAACGGTTATCCATATAAAGAAACCTATAGTAGAATTGCAAGTTCCTATTCAGGAAATCCAAAAAGTATCTCTTCCATAGAGTACATGAAGTGGGTTTCAATATACAGGGTGATTAAGAAATAAAAGGAGGTGGAGACCTGTACAGTATTATGTACTGGATGAATTATTAACAAAATTTGGCCACAATACATATCAAAGTATGCGGTTTCATTTTATCACGAAAAAATAATTATTACCAAAAAGATCCACCAGGAAAAATTCAGGTGCTGTGACCGTAATTTGTGCTGCAATTATAGTGTTATTTGCTTACACGGGTACTTTGTGAAATGACATCGAAGATAAAATTAAAGGCTAAAGGAATTCAAATCATTCTACGGTGTCACTGCGTGAAAGCGCTTTATTGTCAAGCTGTTTTATCAGCGGAATGAAAATGCCAGCACTGTTCTTCGTAAATACCGCCGGTTAAAGCATGTAGACCGCAGAGGACCGATGGTCATAACTAACGCATAAAGAATGGTTGAAAGATTTTAAGCAATGGGAATTCTTGATGTGCAGACATTTCAAGGCCGAGGACGTAAAGATATATAGCAAGAACAAAAGTTGAAGAAGTTGCAAACGCAGTTATGGATCAGGCGAGAGCTAAGAAGTAGGATATCAGTAGTATAAATTCAAAAATATGAATTAAAATAAAGAAAATAAAGATGATATTATGCAATATCTACTACAAACGATGTAGTAGATATTGCATAATATCCTGAAATTTGATTTGTATAAGATAACACTTATTAACTGATGACACTGATCTGAGATTTGGCAATTCCTGATTGGGGGGGGGGGTTGATACACGTAAAAAGCATTGTGTATCCAGGATATGTTCTTGACATTCACACTTTAAAAGATCAAATAGCATTACATGTCAGACAAATAAATGCCTATATTTTGCGAGTCACGATCGAAAACCTCGTGTATCGCATGCAATTATTGGAATATCAAGTTGGTGATCAGTTTTAAGAGTTTCCCAATTAACGTATTTGGTACAAATTTTTTTCTTTCGTGGCCAAATTTTGTTATATTTCGTCCTGTACATAATACGCTACAGCGCTTCGAACATCTCCTGTTATTTCTTAATCACCCTATATATGCATGTACAAGTACTATATGACTCAAAAACTGACAGAAAATGAAGCCATATTCTATTGCTATGATTTCAAAATCTATTAAAAACACAAATTAACGTGTTATCGTCACAGGCTTCAGATAATCCTTCATAATACAGCGATGCACTTTGGAAACTTTGATTTTAATCCATCGTTGTCCACATTTTGTAAACATGATTTACAGCGGTAGAATTGACAGCGGTTTTCTTCAACGACTAGCAGCAACGACCTTTTCTAATAGACCAGCTGTTTGGTGTACTCTTCACCGATAATCGTATTATCTCACTGCTCCGATATTCTGTTTGCACATGTCCAATGTTCTGAGACTTTCTGGGTTGCTTTTATCACCATTTTATTTATGACCTTCGTACTTGTTACCCATGATTATTCTCAATCACCTATAAGTTCTTTGGTGATCAGGTAATTTATCCAGTGGTAAGTAAATATAACCAAATTAAAGACTTTTATCTTAATATATAGATTTTTATTAAGTATGAAAGTTTATTAACCGAATTTCATGACCCTCATATGCCACCAATGATAGTTCATAATTACCTATACATTTGATGATGATCTGGTAATTTATCCAGTGGTAAGTAAATATTACTGAATTCAAGAAAACATATAGATTTCACCCAGATTTTGATTAAATCTGGTTTAATAACCAAATTTCACGCCCCCCATATACGTTACCAATGATTGTTCATAATTACCTATAAGTTTGATGGTGATCAAGTAATTTAATTAGTGGTAAGTAAATATCACCGAATTGAAGACATTTATCTTAAATATACATTTCGTCCAGATTTTGATTAAATCTGAAGGTTTGCTAATCAAATTTCACGAACCTTATATATGTTACCAATGATTATTCATATTAATCACCTATAAGCTCCATGGTGATCAGGTAATTTATCCAGTGATAAGTAAATATCACTGAATTAAAGACATTTATCTTAACACATATATTTCACCCTTATTTTAATTAAATGTGAAGGTTTACTAACCAAATTCCACGTATAGAGCTCAGTTTTATATTTAGTTATTATAAAAAAAATATTCATTTTCAAATTGATATAATTTTTTTCCTTAAATTATATATTGCTAATTTTTAATATCATTGTAAGCTCAAGAAATAAGAATTTTCCTTAAAACGGTTGAGAATTCCTATCAGACTAAGTTATATGAAGAACTTCTTTCAATCAAAAAGATTTATTTTTTGTTGAGGAAACATGTCTTAGCGAAATTCCGCTACACCAATCTAAAGGAATCGAAAATTCCTTTTACAAATCGATGCAAACAAACTTAGATCTTACTTTAACATAGCAAAGAAACTTAAAATTCCAGTCTATACTTTTAAAACTTTATAAAAACGATAAAGATACGGGTTTGCAGACAGTGAGCTGGCCATCTAGTTAATGCATCGGAACGAATGTCGAATGCATCGAATGCATCGAAGGGAGTCTTCTGATCCGGAAAGATTTATCCGCTGCTTAGATAAACAGTGGGGCTTAGCCAGTGTTCCATTTAACGATCGGATATTAACAGGAAATGCAATAGAACATCAAGAATTGCAGATTTCTAACAGTTTAGATACAATGATTGTGACTAAGCGTGTGTGATCACACGTCATGCATTGTTACTTGCTTAACATTTTATCATATTTTGCAAATTTCGGATCTAATTAGCTAAAAACTAGTGCACTAATAAAACTGGTACTGCTTCCTCCTCATAAAGTTGAACATTGGTTAGAGTTGTTAATTCTTTCTTGGCATTAGCCAACAGACACAAATGTAGAACTGTAGATATATATAGAACTAAACATTCAGAAATTAATTCCATATTTATAAAAAAATATATTACTAGTACTCTGTCATAATAATATAGAACTAGAAATGTAGAACTAAATATTGAACTGTGGCGTGCTGTTCTCGTAAAAGTACATATTTTTCATGTATTTTGTTCCATAGATCCCTCTTTAATTTAAAAGATTTAAAAAGTTTGAGAGTTTGATTTAATTAATATGAAATTCACGAAAAAAAAATGTTTTTACCTAATAGTTTTTTCTTACAGTTTGAATAACAACATATCGCTAGTGTTCTTGCATAAGGACAGAGCATCTTCCCCGTGATCAGGACATCCTGGATACAAGTCTCGTTTCGGTCATGCTTTTTATTCCTCTGTTCTATCTGTATGAATGTGCCTCCCTGTAAAAAGGGGTTGTGCAAGCGAATCCGATGCGTGAGTAGCTAAGACCTATTCTTGGCCCTAGTTGAAGCTACTAAAGCGGTGCATAATTGTCTTAAAATCACTGACTTGGTGTTGAGCTTGTCCATAGCAATGCCATTAGAAACATAACAATATATCAAATGTAAAGATTAAGCATGAAATAAATAGATGGTTACAGATAATAGGATAGATAATAACAAAATAACCCATAATAATTATATATAATCATTAAAACATAATTACATGGTACAATAATGAAATAAAATAGATAAATATTGTCCCATGGCAGTTTTGCCTTGCAGTAACTATAGTATAACAAAAGTGCAGTATTAGTGTTAGTTTAGTATAGCCTAAATATAGTATAACTTCCAGTATAACGCTCTACAGAACAGATAATTAAACCTAGAGCTATCACATTTGGCATATGGTTACTTTTAGTTGAAAATGTTAGATTAGAAATGGTTTCCAAAAATTTATTTCTACTTTTGATTAAAATTTATATAAACTTTTAAAAATAATTTAAATAATACATAACTGCATAATTTACAACGTTCTTAAGTTTTTATCACAATAACTTCTAAGTATATTATTACATAAAAACTATTTTTACATCATTACGAAATTAATAAATTAACTTTTCAATGTTAACAAATTTTATATCCATTTAACTTCTTTTATTTGATAGTTTTTCATAAATTTATAAATTATGCTTTTGAAATCACAAATGTTTTACAATATTTTTAATTGTCTTAATAACTAGATTTATCATTCACGTGTAATTATATTAAAGATTTTTATAATTCGCCTTTTATTACGACTTTATGTTTAAAAGAAAACAAAGATAAACGGGTCAAGAGTAAACCATGATCATATTAAGGTATTTATATTACATATTCATTTTTCTTTTTAAAATTTTTTCATACAATTTGATGTTTGAGATCCATTTCAATATTTTTCATCCGAGTCATATGATAAAATTTCATATTCAAAATTGGAAGCGTGCTTTTTAAGTGCATTTAAAATATTCTAATATTTGAAATGTTTTTCTTTAAGATGTTCCATTTTAAAATTTGTTTTTAAAATAATTATATTTCTCTGTCGTTTTTAAGAGTTACTCCTTACACGACGTCTTTTGAAAACGACACTCATATTTTCATTCCTTAAGTAGAAATTTTAGATTTGAAAATCCGTCCTTACTTTCTAAATATATCCAATCTTTTGAATCATTTGAAAGGATTTTCGTCAGCACGGGCCTTTTCAAAATCTAACGTATAAAGTACTTAAGATTTTATGCTACTTCAAAGACTATTCCTTTTAAAGAATATTTCACTATTTTAAGAATAAATTGTAATTCTTTCAAATGGTTATATTTCAGATACAAAAATTCAAATGTAATTATATAAGGTTTTTCATTTTACCTATTTGTCTCTTAATTATAATCAGACATTTGAGCAAAAATAAAATTAAATCATTCCATTTTAATAAAAAAATCTTTGAGAATCTATAAAGAATCTATACCAAATATATTATTTGATCATTTTTCATATACAGTACACTCTGGAGTACCCGATTCGCGATTATCCGACTTCCGTACAATCCAGTCTAGTTTTTTTTAATCGTAATTAAAGAAGGAAGGCAAGATGGGGAAGAAGTAAGAATTAATTCAAGGAATTTTACTCAATGCCTGCTTCAAAAACTAAAAATGGTAAGTTTTGACTAGTAACTTAACATTACCCCTTCAAATCTGTGTAAACATTCATCAATGCAAAACAAAATCAATTTGAATTAATTTTTTTAAGATTTATACCTACAATTTACTTTAATATTTTGTTTATGTTTCCCTCATTTAAGCTTGAAATTGAAGATATTTTGTTAACTTTAGAACAGTTTATATCTTTTACTTACTTTTTCTCTAATAAGTTTATAATATAAAAGTGCAGTGCATTAAGCATATGTAAACTACCAGTATTGTGACTTCTATTTTAACTCGACACGTTACCTGCAACAACTTCTATAATTCCCCCGGCAGCTACTTGAGAATGGCAAATGGAATACTTCACCAAGCCACTACATTTACTACTACTACATAGCTTGAAATTAATGGAGAGCTTAGTATAAGCGTACAAAAAATGTATAACTAACATTGTATGCCTGACATTAAACAAAAAAGCAAATCAAGTGCGCGTTTCTTTAAAATCGAGTCAAATCTATTTTATTTATCGATTGAGATAGCTACAGTATCATACACACATTTTTTAAACTTTTATTTAAAATTAGTCGTTTTTATATGACGCGTTTTTATGTACACATATTTTTTAAACTTTTATTTTAAATGAGCAACTGTTCAAGCGTGACAGTTTTCAACAATCACGCGCGAACTTTCAATGCCAATTTACGTAATGCAATTGTGTGACTTTCCAACGCCAGTAGGGGTAACGCAATGCAAATTAGAATTTTTTTATTTCCTTTATTCTACTTTATTTTAATTTAAAAGTACTTCAGAATGAATCAGAAAGATTGATTAATTAACAACGTTTGATTTTAAATACACCAAACACTAAGAAAGTAAATAGTATCATTTGAAAAATCGGTCGGAATCCTGCTAAGCTTATTCTTATAAGCGCGGGAGAAGAAATTCAAGCCTTATTCCTCTTTGGCGGGATTTGACCTCAGATTTTTGGCACGAAAGTTAGTTTTTAATCACTAAAGAATTAACCATTCAATTAACCGGAATAAGTAGTATTCTATGTCCTATTCCATACTGCGCTTAATTTCTTCCAATTCTGTTCAGCCGTTCTGGCGTAATTGACGAACAAGCATCCGTCCATTTAAACTTTCATCCTTATAATAATAGTATCGATTTATTTTAAAAATAACAATCAAAACCAATCACTAATTGTTGTTTGTCAATAATCATTTCTTAACAGTTAGAGTATATATATTTCGTACTTATTTGTTGACAATTATTCCTTAATAGATCACGTATACATTGTTCGTATTTATTTGTCAACAATTACTCCTTAATAATTCACATATTTATTGCTCGTTCTTATTTGCCAACTATTATTCCTTCAGTATATATTGTTCGTACTTTTTTGTCAACAAATATTCCTTAATAATTCACACGTATCTTGTTCGTACATGTTTTTTAAAACTTCACTGAGGGCCACATTTCAAAATATCAACACTTTACTCATTTTGATGGGCATGGGAGGGCTTTTTTACACAGATTTGTCTTCGTCAGAATTATCAATTTTTAATGTTTAGTCTTTCCCACAGAATCCACAGAAATATCTTAATAATTTATTGAGAAGAGGCTGCAGAAGTTTCATCTTTGCCTTAATTCGGAAGGAAAAGATGAAACTATTAATTAATTCGAATCCAATTAATTCGAAATAAACTTCCAATAATTGAAGTTTAATTGAGTTTAATTAATTATTAATTCGAAATAAATTGCACAGAATTTGTAGAAACTTTTATGAATTTCAGTTTTGTCTTTAACAATCATTGTTATACCCATTTTGATTTTAAAATTCAACATCACATATAAATAATGTAAGATTATTTAGTTTTCATCTCATAAATGGTAGAACTACAATTATTTTAAATCAATCTGGGCGTATATATTCCAGATAAAAAGGATATTTATCCTATCATAAAGGGAAACTAATTATTTGTATTTTCTTATAAGAATTATTTGTATTTCCTTATCGATTCATAATAGTAGACGCAAGTTGAAATAGTTTATTCCCTTTCCAATAAGCAGCTCACATCTGTCAATATTGCAGTTATTTTAAATAAATCGAAACCACACTAGTCCAAATAATGGGATATGAGCCATATCAAAAAGCAAAAATAATTCCTTGTATCGCCTTATTAGAGGAATGTAAAATTTCTTGAATCTCAAAAGTTAACACAAGTCAATTTCCTAGCTTCAAATCTGATAATACCAAACGATAAAATGGTATCATACTTTGGTGTACACTTTATTATGTCAGTTTTGAAAAAGAGAATTTTGGTAATGTAAACAAGAATATCAATTGCAATCATACAAAATGGCGTCCACGGCACATATTTTTTATTAATTTTTAGATCTTTAAATATGATCTCATATCCTGAATTTGGGGATTTGCACCTGTGTTAAAAGATCATAAAAATATATTTAATTAAAACAACTTTTAAAAATACACTTTCATTTGTGTATTAAACGGAATTTTTTATTATAATTATTTTCATTCCTTTTCAGTTTTAGATCTTGATATTAAGTTTTATCTCAAACTCTCTACACGGCAGTAGCTCTGGTGAGATATCAAAATATAATTTAATTAATGTTAAACTAATAAGGAAGTCCTGAAAGTATTAAAATTGCAAGCTGTCATCGATAACACAAAAAAATGCAAAATTTCAAAACTCTAGCAGATCAGGAAGTAAGGGGTAGATTAATGCAAAATTTAATGCACGTCCTTTCAACTAAAAATTAGATTATCGCTTATTGGGCTTTGCGTGTCAAATAATATGTATGTATGTTTAAAAAAATAGTTATTTGTTAAAGAAAAGATTTCAAAACGTCTTAAAGATTTAAAATATTTCTCAATTTAATCATTATTTTAAATCACTTTGTGTTTAATTATGATCGAATGACCTTTCTCCAATGTCTAGCTTTTTTTACTAATTCCAGCTAGTGTGAAATTAAAGTGAATGCTTAAGTATTTGTGAAAGTTTTGTTATTTATTTATTATGTGAATATAAAAAGATGAATAAAAAATTCTATTGTATATTTTGCGAAAATATAGAAAGTATATCATAAGAGATATTTATATCCCTTATTGTACATACATACATGTGTGTGTGTGCGCGTGCGCGTGCGTGCGTGCGCGTGCGCGTGCGTGCGTGCGTGCGTGCGTGCGTGTGTGTGTGCGTGCGTGCGTGCGTGTGTGTGTGTGTGTGTGTGTGTGTGTGTGTGTGTGTGTGTGTGTGTGTGTGTGTGTGTGTGTGT
>JAPMOQ010059118.1:2154549-2168423 GCA_026543055.1 Argiope trifasciata | reverse complement strand
AGATCTATCCATGCCTGGTTGCTCCAGAGAAATTGAAAAGAAGATTTTGTTTGTTTCGGGTAATTTTCTCCAATGTTCCGCTAATTTGGGAGGGAATTTAGCACTTAATCAACTGTCTCCGAGTAATGGATGGTTGCGATTTAGTGAATGTATTAGGACGTAGCCAGCTTGGAATTGACAGATATTAATGAATTTAGTTTCATTAATTATTTTCGTCTTGGGGATCAGTTTGGTTAGTAATACTTTTATTTAACTGTACTATTTAAAATTTGTAATAACGGAACTTTGTAATCAATTTTGATGAAAAGGAATTCAGAAATCTTTGAAAGTCGTGGATGATTTTGATAAATATGAAAGATTTTCCTATTTTAAGAATTTATTTAACCGATTTTTTTCATTCGAGATTGACAAAAGCACCAAGACATTTTTGATAGACGAGAAAAATATATACTGAAAATTGCCATTTAAGCGTTAGTTTAGGCTTAAACGATTTTGAGATTCAAAAACCTCTAACCAAAACAATAACATGTTCCCATGGAAGGGAATGCCACGTTTGGAAGCAGAATAATGAGGTTTTCAAATGATAAACTATCTAACAATAAATTTTTAAACATATTAATTTACATAGAATTTTTGTAAACATAAACTGCTATTCTCAAATTTCTAAGATCATAAAATAGTTTCATAATGGATTAATCTTAGAACAGGAGTCAAATCCTTTAATATTTCCCACTTAAAAATGAATGAGGCTATATTTCCTCATTGAGGGAAAGAGAAAGTACTTTTATCAAAATTGTTATTAAAAGAGAGTGAAGTTTTTTACCATAAAAATTTAATTATTTAATTCCTCAAAAAAATTGCATTCCATGAAAATAGCAGCTATAATGTCATAATTCCATGTCAACCTTCTAAAACCGCATCTGCTATCAAAGAAACATACTTAACAATAAAGCAATACTGATGAAAGCAGATCAGCTTTTTAAAAATGCCTTTCCTTTTAAAGAAACTTACTTAATAATGATGCAATACTAGTAAAAGCAGGTAAAAAAAATATATGCGATTAAAAGATGATGATTGTCTGCGCGATTCTTTGACCTCACGATTTAGAGCTTCAAAATCTCCTAACTAAAACAACACCATGCTCTCACTTGATAATAAGATCGTTAATATGCAAATTGATTAGAATAATACTATAAAATCAGTTAAAATATAAAAAACAATTTACTGTGATAGTTATAAAAACAGTCTTAAACGTTCATTAAAAATCTAGAGTGCCTCATAAATGTGATGCTTGTATTCCAATCCAGTTTGAGAACAATTGTAAAAGCCTTTACGGTTTTGGTTTAACCATTATATTATTAATGTAGATTATTTTCAACTGTTGTTTATGTTAATAAAATGGCATTTGCATTTGCACTTTTTTTTCATTTTTAATATTTTATTTTTTATACCAAAATGCTAAAAATGAGACACTAATCTAGACGCCAAAACATAGCAACGAATAGTTACCAAGGAAACACATTAAAACTATCAAAAATTTGTAGACAAATAAATGTACTTATAAATTTTTCGTATAAATTCCTATTCCTATCATTATAAATTTTATTCATATTATTTTTTTTTAATGAGTACTATATTTCATTTATTCCAATAGAACGTTAAGTCGCAAACAACTTCTTGTATATTTTCAAAAATGTAACTTAATTTTTAAGCCTTCAAATATATTTTAAAAACTTGATTTATTTTCTATCAAAACAAAAGAACCAGACAGACAATAATTTTTAGGAAATATTAGTTTTCAATAGTATGAAATCTCGAATTGAAAATAATAATAGTTTATATTTTATCAGATTTTTTAAGAAACGCGTACTGAATTGAAAATGAAAAGAAACTTCTACAAAGCCTCCATTGCAAGAAAATACATAAATTTTGATATTTATTTTCACGAGTAACAAAATAAATATGTTTCATCGCTGGTAAATTATAGAAAAAATTTGAAAAGTCGACCTTATGTTTGTTTTAGTCATGTTAATCTGCACCTTTTTTCAATAATCGTTTGTTACACATAATTATAAATTCTTTATTCCTAAAAAATAAAACAAACAATTCGCATCATCTTCTAACATTTCAAATTGCTTTAAAAATCATTTTCCGTCTTTATATAACTTATTTTTATTCATAAATTTTCAAAAATACACTTTTCTGAGTAAATTATGCATTCTAATTCAAGTAAAGTTAGGAATAAAAATATTATGAGGAATGATCGAAAAGTTCCATAGAATATTTGTGGAAAATTAAATTGGAGCTTCAGAATGCATTAAAATAAAACACCCATAAATTGTAACATATAATATTTTTTTAATGAGGATGAAAAGAATACTACTTTTTCATATTTTTATAGAAAAGAGAAACATTATCTGAGTATGCTAATATTTTACCATATGGTAAAAAAAGCAATTATGATAAATGAATCAACTCTTTTTTAATATTTATGTTCGAAAAAAGTCTTTTTGCTAATGGAGTAAAAATTATACAAAGAGGGCAATGGATTCTATGCCTGGATATTACGGAATAATTTCAATTTTCTTCTAGTTTATATTTAAAGCAATAATGTTTTCTCATGCAAGAAAATTAATTTTTTTACGATCAGTATAAATATTTTTATGACTAGCTTGTAAACTAATAAATATTAGACATTTTAATATGTTATAATTTTGTTTCCTATTCTTTTGATAGCAAAAATTGGTATTATTCTTTTTTTCATTTTGGTATTATTCTATCTGAAATTTTTTTGATGTGAATGCGTCTTATTTTTAGGCTTGTTAAATGCTGTTATACCTAAAAAATTGTCAAATGATGAATCCAAAAATGTCGATATCAGATTGCCAATGAAAAATTATGATTAGAACAGTCGACAGTCCATTCTATGACAAACATTTCAAAGCAGTATGCAAGAAAGATTATATGAAAAAGGAAGGGGTTGTTTAGAGTTTTATTTTAATAATTATATAAAATAAAAGCGAAACCAGTTTATTTATGATAAATCAACTGTAAATAATCTTTGAAATTAATGTGACAAGTTAAGTTTAGTTTATTTATATTAATGTCCAGTTGTAAAGCAACACTAAGGCTATTTTGGGATGAACCTTGTTATATTGTACCATGGTCAGATGACGAGGATAACACCTGAGTTGGCTCACCCATCTCCACAAAAGCAGGAGGACGTTTAGCCTGACAGATTTGACGTGCAAAAGTGTGTAGCTCTCCTTTGCTTGAAAGAATGTTAAGCTTGTGTCCATCTTTACATATTTAATAAAAATATTGTTGATAGATCTAACATGTATTTTTTATATAAGTTTATTGCTATTCTTGAGGATACAAGAGAAGGGGTCTCGGAGATCAGAACCCCTCCCCAAGTGTAGATAATACCGATAATTTTAAAAGAAAACTGCCATAAATTTGATATTAGAATTATTATTACTAATCGAATTGTATATGATAGCTTTATTGAAAAGAAACTCTTAGATAGAAATTGGTTAAATAAGAAAAGAAATTAAATTGGTATTATTTATATATCCGTCTTTTTGTGGCCTAACATATCCTATCAGCTTTTTAAAAAATTAAATCACTGCAAGCGTGAACAATCAGTTCATTGTTAGAGACTTTTGATGAAAGTTTTCTGCATCCTTGGTATAATGCATTACAGCATAATGCATAAACTCGAGCGAAGACAATGCGTCTATAACCGAATATTATTTGTTATATATTAAGAAAGAAATGTTAATGTGCCCTATATTTTACATACAGATAATCGAAGGTTCGAATAAATTTAATACTGATGGTTGACAATCATGAAAGCTTTAAATTTGCACTAAAATACTTGTTTTTATTTGCTACGATATTAATTAAGTGTTTGAAAATGTCAGCTTTAATTTTGCATTTAAAAAAAGTCTTAGGACGTTTAACGACATAGTTTAGTCCTAAGCGCTTTGTTCTGAGCTATCTTGGTGTTTCTCATTAATTCTAATACTCCCCTTAGAAAATTTTCGTACCCAAGATATATTCTTGAGCAGGATTCATCCACCTGTTGAAGTTAGTCTGAATCCGCTCTTGGCTTCTCTATCATTCCTGTAGCTTACCCATATCTAACTTGCTTTTCACGACTTGTTGGATGTGACGTAAAAATAATTTGATATCAGACCAGTCTATTTTGATAAGTTAGGGGATGAGCTTAAATCAGAACCTTCCAATGGCTATATTACCCTCTTTTATAACACGGTACTAAAAATAAATCCATAATGATGAGTAGGAAAATAAATAAAACCATTTCAATACAACTGCATTTATTGTAACCATTTTGTTTCTTTCGGGATTTTTCACTTTTTTTAAACTTTTCTGCACTTCAAAAAACGTAATAATGATTGTGAAACAGAAGTTCAACCTCCCCCCCCCCCCACAATGGCTCTGAAAACATGCAGCATTGCTAGATATGTTTGGCCTGCATTCTTTTGATCTTCAATTGGAATAATAACTGTCTGTGATGGCCAATTAAATTCAAACAAATGATATCAGTTAATACGCTTGCGTAGTCCGTAGCTGCGTAACATAACCGCTAGACTAAAGTGTACACTCGAGTCCTGATGTTGTTATCTTACTTTTGAACTTACCAAAAAATTAAACCCCCTTCAGTGAGTTGTATGCGAGAAGAACGATGTTATCGCATCAAGTGTTTTGAGCAGGCGACGAACGTTTTAATAGCATCATGGCGACTTTTGCTACCAGTAGAGGGCACTACGAAGGTTGCATTTGTTAATTGAGAACCAGTGTCACCAATGTGCTTTCGGGAATTTCGAACTCGGGACCATTGGGTCCATAGTCGTGTAACAAAATCCCTAGACAAA
Organism: Argiope trifasciata; assembly: GCA_026543055.1. Classification (NCBI taxonomy): domain Eukaryota; kingdom Metazoa; phylum Arthropoda; class Arachnida; order Araneae; family Araneidae; genus Argiope; species Argiope trifasciata. The sequence continues at coordinate 2,163,522 of JAPMOQ010059118.1, read as the reverse complement.
AGTGTACATTCGTGTCCGGAAGTTATTATTGGACTTGCCATCACACGGTTTTCTGATATTCATGCCTATATTTCTCTTAATTAAACTCTTACTGTCTAATTCTTTTTAATTGACATGTTTAATTCACTTTTCATAGGCAACTCTGTCTACGGAACAGCTATTGTTTAAAAATAAAATTATCTTTATTTTACAACGAAATGCAACTTATAGCAAGGATGCAATTGCACTATGAATACCATTTACAAGGAATTTACTGTTTCAGCTTACATTTTAATTTACCATAATAAATTACAGACTGAAAGATTGGAAAATAACTATGGTAGATATTAACAGTCATTAAATGTATCGGTGAAATGTGAATACAGATCATGAACAATTGCTTACATACACTCATAAAAAATACAGTATTAAACTTTTCAAGGAAACCGAGAAATGAACATTGCTGAAAACCTGTTATAAAAATTGCAATAATCTGAGTAATATGCAATAATCAGTTCCAATAATCTGAGAAATATACAGTTATCAGTACTAATAATATGAACAATATATAATTATCAGTTCCAATAATATGAAATATATAAGGAGTCGAAATGCAATATTACTCCATTTTAGACTTTTCAAGGAACCAGAGGAGTGTAAATTTCCTGGTATCTATTATATCAATTGCGATAGTCTAAGGAGACTAATAAAAAGTATTTTATACAACATGAAAATATTAAAAATGGAATGTAAAAATGGAATGAATTTTCAAAGAAAAAATAATAATTTTTTATCCTTCATTTTTTAAGCCTGCATTTCACGAAGTGATATTAATTATTGTGGGACTTGAAACAAATAACCACTGTAAATTATTTTAAATGAAAAAAAAAATTCTATAGAAAAATAAAGTATAAGGAGCATGAACTTTTCATTTCAACGTATTAATTTTAAATATAATTATGAAGAAAAAACATTGCATGAAATGTCAGTTTAAATTAAGAAAAATAAAGTATGTCTATCGTACTTGTCCCTTTTCTTTTCTTTTTTTAAATTTATAATTTCGAAAGAGAAAAGACAAAAAATTAAAAAAATGAAAAGAATTTAAGATATAGTTCCGAAAAGAAAAGAAATGAAATATTAAAAAAAAAATATTAAACTAAATTATTTTCCTGAAAATAATTGCACATTAATAAAATGAAAACCACAAATAAAAAAGAAAACCTATCTGTACTTTTTTATTTAGCAGAAATTTATTTTCAGTCTATTTATATTTTTTATAAATATTATAGGTTTAACATAACCATTAAGAATTTAAAATCCACGCAAAAGTATTTTTATAAAACAATTCTTTCTATCTTGCATTTTTTTCCACTCTGTATCTTTTTCATCAAATAATATTCATCTTTTGACGATGCAGACACCACAAATTTATTCTTCTAATTGTTTCCCATCCACAAACTCATTCCGTAGCGTTTCTCGTATTAAATGAAAAAATATTATCTTTGGCTGGTGGGTTAACGCAACTGTTACATTTCGCTCACGCGACACAATGGCTAAAGATTACTTAAAACTCTCTGCGGTCCCGTTTCTCTTTAAGCAGACGATAAATTCGGAATCTCAAAGCACCAGCTGCCGTTTCAATGCAATTAACTCTGACGTATACCACATATTATTATTCTTTTTGCTGCTGGAGTCGTATAAAATATGAACTACTCCCAAAAAGATACAATGGCGCCTTTTTTAAGTTCTTTATGTTGTTAAGTCGTGTTTTGAATGGCATGATATTAAATTTGAGTCTGTGTTTCAAATTTTATTGTAAATGTTTTGAAGACAAACTTGAGAAAATTTCCTTCTTGAAAAGTGTACATTTATTATGTTGATGGCAAAATTTTTGGTATTTTTGGAGTAAAAAAAATAATTCCAAGCAAATAATATGATATTCTAGGAATAAGTTTTCTCGAATAATGGAATATAGAAAATACAATTTTAAATTTTCAACAATCCCTACTTAGTTGATTTTAACAAATAAACCTGTTAAGAAACTTCTCATATAAACTATTTGATTATAAAATGCAGTTTCGAAACCCAGGTTTGATTTGTAGAAAGTTTAACAGTTTCAGTAAGGCATAATAATTTGAGATACATAACAGTGTGTGCAAAATATGACAATAAAGTCAGACATTGAAAACGGGATGTAAGATTTGTATGTTGCTTTAAGGTTGTTTATTGAATTATGAAAAAAAATTGATTGGTAAAAAATAAATCTCCGCTTTTTTTATAATTCTCGTAAATTTTAATTTTATTCAATGTTATGCTTTTTTCTGCATATTAAAAATATATTTATTCTTATTACTAATTAATTAATTAAAAACTAGTATTTTTTTATCAAGATGAGGTGATTTGGAAAAATATAACCTTCTTGGTGGATACTAACTCGATGCAGTCTGTGCATCAATAGTGAAGGAATATTTATGATGTTAAATAAGAAGACAAACTCAGGTCAAAATTTTTTGTGCATGTGGAGCAATTATCAAAAAGAGTCGAGAAAGAATCCCCTTGTCAGGATTAACCAAGAAAAATGAGCTGATATTCAGTTTTTTCAGCTCTGACGATTACCTCAAAATATCATAATGTATATATATAACAGCATTTTCATTCAATATACAGTAATCTATAAACTTAAAAAATATGTGGTCTATGGCAGGAACTGGCAACCTGAGGCTCTTTTGATGTAAAGTTGCAGCTGTCTAGTTTCATACGAAAAATTAATAATCTATTATCAAAACCCTTGAAAAACTAAGAAAATATATTTTTAAGTACCTAATATTTCAACAGCTTCTATTAACATAACCGTTAATTACAAATCAATACTCTTAACATGAGTATAATGAGATAAATTTAAATTATTTCTTTGTTCTTGGAGATGAGACTCCGTGACTATGTTTATATTCCAACCAATTATATTGCATTATTGTCGTTTTCATACAGCCACCTTTAGATTTGGAAACCAAAGACTTGTGGAGTGGCAAGTTCTCAGAACTCAAGATCAGTTGGAAGTGCTGGAGGTTCAGAAATGCAAGCACATCGCAGAGTACAAGTGGACAGCTCTAAAAGAAATTATGCGGATTGAGGCCCTCATTTTCGACTCATTTAATTGTCTTCCATAATTTTACAATGATGTGGAGAAGTTGGCATATAGAGTTTTCACAATCTTTGAATTGACATTTTCGTGTGAGTAAGCTTTCCCTTGCATGAATATAAAAAAAGGTAAATTTATAAGTCAACTAACAAATATAATATCTAGAGTCGTGCTTGGAACTTAAAACAACTAGATATAAGCCAGATTTAATGAAGATTTTTAAAGGCATGCAAAGCCAATGCTCCCATTGATGTAACTATTTGTATTTGTATTTTGATATGATTATTATGTATTTAAAGAGATTTATTTTAAATCAAAAATATATACGCAAATATATTTAAGCAAGTACTCTAAGACTAAATTGAAAATTTTTAATGGTTCTTCAAAAATTGGAAATTTTTGTAAATTGATGCTTTTGGCTCTATCGTTTCAAAAGGTTGCCGACCTTTGGTCTAAGTCACTATTTTTTCTGCTCAGGCACTTTAAGCTCTCGTCTCGTGCTTCAAAATCATGACGTATCTCAAAATCAATTCCATATACATTGAAGTGAATGCTAATAGCGAATTTTTGACATTCAGAAGGTGAAAAGCGATCAGAACAATTTTACTTTGGTGGCTTCATACATATGTATAATTCTTATTTATAACTAATTAATAATAATCTATATAATAAAGAATTAATTAATCTATAATTAATTTCTATTGCTCTGACTATATATAGCTCTCAGTTCTTAAAGTAATTATAAAAACGTAGAAGTAAAAGATAAATGGAAGTCATTATAAAAAAATATCCTTAGAAAAAGATACAAATAGAAAAGTGGGATTTAATAAGTTTAGCTTAGTTTAGTTATATTAACGTTCCGTTTAAAGCAACACGAGGGCTATTTTGGGACGGACCTCGTAATTTTGAACCACGGTCAGATGACGAGGACGACACCTGAACTGGCACCCCCCTCTCCACACCACGCCACACCAGCGGGAGGATATTTTGCCTGACAGATTTAACGTGCAACAGACCCCCTCACACGACGGTTCTTCGGTGGAATCGAGTCTCGAACCTGAAACCCTCCGGTTCCGAAGCCGAGACTTTACCACCGGGCCACCACGGCCCTTCGTGTGTGATTTAATAAAACCACTTTAAAAACTAAACAGTTAGAGTTTTATAATTTCTTTTATTGCTTTTCAATATACGAAACATACTAGATTTTTCGAAGCAAATTTTCTATACAATTTTTTGAAAACATTCACTGTCGACGCATTGATGAATCGCAACTTTTTTTCATCCAATTCAATCTAAAAATGTTTAATGGGATATAAGCAATATTAAAAAAGTTGTATTTTTATCAGTCAGCGTATATATGAAATCAAGAAGCACATCAAGTTAGACAGAAGAAAATTAGTAGTTAATAATTGCATTAAATTTTAAATTTGCTGTAAATTTCTGGCTGGTGTCATCAATTTGAAAATATGTGCTTGATTATTTTTCTGTAATATAAAACTGAATATAAAATATTGTTTCAATTTTAACTATAACCAGCCGCCCTTAGTTACGATTTTATTCGCAAATTATTGATATTTTGGTAGTATTAAATTTAATAAAAAAATGTATATTTTTGAAAAAGTTTCAGTTATTTTTATTTGACAAGACTGAAAAAACATGAATTTAGCTATATAAACAAGTAAAAATTAAAAGAAGTATATACTGTCATATAAAACCATACATCCTGATTCAGAATCAATGTCCTAATAAAAAAAAATTTTTTTTTAATCGTGCGGAAAAGCAAGCGACTCGATGAATGATTCTGAATGTCATAACATTAAAAATTACAAACTGTGTATCACATTAAAAGAATTGTTAAAAACAAAAAAAAGTATTACACAAAAATGAAATTGATATCATAGAAGATAATTTTTTGACTTAAGAGATAACACACACTATTTTTGTGATATGATAGTTATGGAAGATAACCAAAAAATTGTCAAAAGAAGGTCAATATAGTCTGTTTGGTAAGGCGTTGGATTTGCATTCCTTATATTAAGATCTTGATTTTAGTTACAATTAAGTCCCATGCTATATTGGGATCGACCTCGTTATTTTGAACCGCGATCAGATGACGGGGTGGGCACCTGAGTTGGCACAACCTTCTCCCTGCTTCCGCATCACAGAAGGGGAATGGCATTTTGCCCCGATAGATTTGGCTTGCATGAGATCTGCTTACAAGACGCTTTTTCGGTAGAATTCTGGTCTCGTAATTTTGAAAGGCGGTCGGGGCCGCGGTGGCCTGGTGGTAAGGTCTCGGCTTCGGAACTGGAGGGTTTCAGGTTCGAGACTCGATTCCACCGAAGATCCGTCGTGTGAGGGGGTCTCTTGCACGTTAAATCTGTCAGGCCAAACGTCCTCCCGCTGGTGTGGAGAGGGGGGTGCCACTTCAGGTGTCGTCCTCGTCATCTGACCGTGGTTCAAAATTACGAGGTCCGTCCCAAAATAGCCCTCGTGTTGCTTTAAAACGGGACGTTAATATAACTAAACTAAAACTTGAAAGGCGGTCAAATAACTAGGTAGGCACCAGAGCTGACATCTCTATAAGCTTCCTCACCACAGCAGCGGGTGAACGCTTGTCCTAGGTCAGATTACCGTGCATCAGACCGTTTAAGCGATGGTTCATCAGTTGAATTCTGGTTTCGAATCTGGAACCCTCTGCTTGTGAAGAAAACACCTTATTACTAGACCATAAAGGCCCCTGCTTTTTGTTGTTGAAGAAGAAGAAGAAGAAAATTATTTAGATTCAATGAGAAACGACCAGTTCACAAAACTTTTAGTCAAGATTACAGTATCCGCTAAAACTCGTCGATGTTAGAATTTCGAGAACAGAGATAAAAAATGATTGTTTAAATTAAAATGCGTAAATTTTATAACTAACCAGTCAAAACCTCTTAAAAAATAAAGCCGTCATCTTTGAAATTTAAATTAGAATATTTAAGGAATATATATCTAAAAACGAAATTGAAATTCGCGGCTAAATTGAAAACTACCACAAAACAGAATTATGTAGATTCAAAGAATACAAAAGACTTTTCACAAGTCTTTGCAAATGGCGTAATTTTGAATCTTCAACAATCAGTTTGACGCCTACTATATAGAAAAGTAAGACCAAAAACTACATTCTCCTTTTCTAGTCAGAAAGATCTAGATTTGCATAGCAGACGGAAAACTTTCTTCAAATGTCCCTTGGGTAACTATTTTTGAAATCCTTTGAAGTTCTTCGTCACAACATTCGACTCTAAATCAGGAATCATTGATTTGCTTAACGTTCGTATATCTTATTTCACAGAGATGCCAAAAAGTTTTGATGTCTGAATTTAAGTTAGGTTATTTTCATCGATTCATCTTATACTAGCCGATTTCGCCCACCAACTGTTTGCCGATTTTATTGATAGTAGTAATCTATTCATGTCAATAAATATCTTGTCATAAAAAAGGGGATATTTTAAATGATAAATATAGAAGTTCTGACTGATTAGCAAACGTCTGTAAATTAGCAAAATCGGTTAAGTTGTTAAAGTTTAAAGCTCTATTTAAAAAAAATGTCTAATATTGAAAATTTTGGACGGTTTGGATAAAGTAACACATAGGGACTATCTAGGATTCGAAAATTTTTATATGTTTTTCAGAAGCCTTCCAAAACTTACGGAATACTCTTAATAATGGGAAAGATTAAAAATGGAAACATAAAGGCAAAACAGCATTATAAAAAATTTTTAGAAAGAAAATGTAATTCAAAATCGAAATTAATTTGGATAATCTCCGCTAGCCTTGTAATAAGTTTATTAAGTACTTATTTATTACTTTTTTACTTCATTAAAAATTATCCTTTTCATGGTAAAAGTCATTGAATTTTTTCTTAAAAGAATAAAAATAATAATAATAATTTATATAAGGATCCATAAATGTAATAAGAAAAAACTTTCAAGATACCCATTTTGAGTAAAGATTGCTTTTACAAAAAATAAATAAAAACAACTTTTTTATCGTAATTTTTGAAAAAAAGCTTGGTATAAAAAATATCTAGATTTACATGAATCCTCCATGGGGAATTGATTCCAAATACATATTTTTAAATATAATATTTTTTACGATAAATTAAGTTAAAAGTTCCAATTCTGAATCCTTTCCTTTACTGTATTATAAATATTCTGTTTGTGAAAAGATCTGCAAATGTTCTAACTTTACATATTTGCAGCAATTCGCATTTGTGAAGACGAAATTTATCACATGATAGTCAGTTCACAATTGAGAGTTTTCAGTTCAGTTCATACAGTAATCGTCAAAAAAATCGAACACCATATTTTGACAAAACTCCACGTTTTAGACCTCACTGAGTTCGAACTACATATTTTTGGAAAATGTTCTGTTTGTCTGTCTGTGTGAATATCTGTGACAAAAATGAATCAAAACAGCTTTGAGCTAGAGGGTTGACAATTGGCACATTGTCTTTGCACCAAATTTTCTAATTGCTATCAAATTTTGAGTAAGTTCGAAGGAAATCTGTCCGGCTGTTCAAATATGAATTAACACGATAACTAAAAAACGAAGAAAGCTAGAAAAATAAAATTCGGTACTCATATTTAACATTTATAGTGGTGTAAATACATCAAATATTGAGACGCATCAACTATGGTTGACTGACTGTTTTTCTGCACATTCAGAAATTTATAATCCCGATTATACAAAAACACAATAACTTTAACATTTTATATTAAATATTGGTATGGAATTTTATGACTTCAACTGACTTTTGGGACAAATTCTTTTTAAATTCAGTTGAGATAAACATATCTAAAATATAAATTCGATTTTTTGATACCGTCAACATATATTTCTATCAGGGAGGAATCGTTAAAAAAATCTTCAAGAATGGCACAATATATTCAGTAAAAAGCCAAATTCACACCAAAGGTTAATGTTTCGAAACTATTGCACGCCAAAGTCATTTAACATGTTTCCTCTGGAACAACAAATTCGATTTGAGAGTATACAAGAAAGTTTCCCGGAAACAATTCCAGCCTTTTTTTAAATCAGGTGAGAACATGTTGTTGTTCTCGCTTGAGGTTTCTAAAGCGATTTGAAAGCAACAAATTGTTGAAGCCTGAAAATGTATATGCAACAAATTGTTGAAGCCTGAAAATGTATATGCAACAAATTGACGGTTTATCCCTTTCTTTTTATTTTGGAGTCAACTTTCATACTATAACTTTTGAAATATGTATCGTCGGCCAATGTAGTTTTATTTTGGAGTCGGCTTTCACAGCGTAATTTTTGAAATATCTATTGGTTGCAAACGTATTTTTATTTTGGAGTTGGTTGTCACAGTATAACTTTTAAATTATCTATTATCTGCTGTTGTAGTTTTTCGCTTTGAGTCACAGTGTCATTCCCTAACTCGTGCTACATTATTTTTAAAATATATCAAACAAGTTAAAATATTGTTTGTTTAATCAATAAAGACTGTTGATTCTGGGATAATTTCAACTAATTAAAGCAAGGCTATTAGAAAATAATGCAGAACGTTGTCACATTTGGCGATTTATCACTAACTAAAGCTACAATTTGATTTCCTAACAAATTATACATTCTCTGAATTTTAACTAATTGTCTTAATTAAGTCATGAAACAGTTTACAAAGGTTTGAAACAATCAGGAGATTTTCAAATTACGCGTGCGTCTATATTTAGAAAAACATTGGTTTTTTTTTATTTCAAAATCGGTCAATCTCTAAAACTCTTTGTCATTTAGAAAAATTAAAAGTGAAAGTGTGTGTGTGTGTGTGTGTGTGTGTGTGTGTGTGTGTGTGTGTG
>JAPMOQ010059118.1:2127627-2154449 GCA_026543055.1 Argiope trifasciata | reverse complement strand
TGTGTGTGTGTGTGTGTGTGTGTGTGTGTGTGTGTGTGTGGAAAGAGAGAGAGAAATCTGGTAATTCTTTCAAATCGGTGTAAAGTGGTTAATGACTTAAATTAACTAAGACAAACAATAACTTAAAAAATAATAATGTTCTGAAATACATGAAATTAGCATTTTTTTTCATTTATTATTTACTAGCCGCCTTTGGCGACCAGCTGGTTCGCCATGAGTAATGCGTTCTAAAATTTCCAATTAAATCCCATTCATTAGCCAAAATTTAAGAAATAGTTAAAGTTAAAAGATTCAGTTATTAGTAGTTAAAGAGTCGGTAACTTTATTCGGAAAAACTTTTTGAGTTTAATGCTCTAATAATTTATCAATTATGCTTCCAAAATATTAAAAATGTTTTTTTCGGTGATATTGCCAAAATGTTAAAATGTTTTTTAAAGAAAGCGAAAAAGGTAAAAAATTATTGAATTAATGATACAGATAATGCAAACGATTATAGAAATATGCCATTAAGTCGGGATTTCAATGCATATCCTGTCTAAATTCAATCAGGTTTACTGTAAATAACGATAATTTATGGAATTAATGATATAAATATTGCAAACGATTTCTTAGAATCCTTTGTCTTGCATTTATTTTTTTAGAAGATATCACATTTTATATTTATGTTATTTTATCCAGTCACGTGCTGAAAGTTGTATTTCTTTAGATTTGATTTGCGATGATAGTTGTTGCTTTTTAATTTGAATTTCCGGCATTCTTTTATTTTATCCAGTCACGTGATAAAAACATAGTTAATATATTTCTTTAAAAATTCGTTAAAAATAGAAGCTTGCGTTATAAATTTACAAAACTGATACCGTTAGAAAGCTAATTTTTTTTATCTTTAAACTGATATAAAAATCATGTTTGTGCAATAATATTTTCAGAAGTTAAGGCGGAAAAACGTCGAAATTTTGCTTAAATTTTAATTAATTCCAATTCTAATAAAAAAATAAAAAAAAAAGAGCTCCGAGGTGCACATTCCCGACCTCCAAGGTATACATGTACCAAATTTGGTAGCTGTAGGTCGAACGGTCTGGCCTGTAGAGCGCCAACACACACACACGCGCACACACACACACATTGAGCTTTATTATAAGTATAGATGAAATTAGCATTTTATTTTTCATTTATTATTTATCAGCTTATTAGCTTGACTCAAGTTTATTTCTATAAAAGTTTCCTAAGGCATAGTCAATTTGATGAATTATCAATATGCATATTCTGTGCTAAAAGATGGACTCTATTCTAATGGCTAAAATTAAGTTCTCATATTAACTATTTAATTTAAATTAACTTATTATTATTCATGAATATATAGCTAAAGATTTTATACTCTAAAGTCTGCACAGTAGTCCTCTAAGATGGAAATGACTGAGAAGCTTACAAAGTCTTTTGTCAAAGCCGTGGATTACTGCAAATCCCCAAACTTGAAAAGGAAGTTTGCTACCTACAAATGGCCGCAATTCAGACCGCCTCCTCGGCATTATCGAAATCCGAAAGGTCACCAGCGGCATTATTTGAAGACATCGAAAGGAAAGTCGTGTTTCCTTCCGCAGAAGGATGCTCCGCTTTTGGATTACTTCCTTCCGGTTGCAATCCGAAGGTTCCTTCCTCTCGGCAGACGCACGACTTAATGAGCAATCTCTCTGCGATGACAAGAACAATGGGCGGCAGAGGGACGGCTGCCGAAACAAACAGCTTTTGTGAATGACCACCCGGGGTGAAAGGGACCCATGAATCTTGGATATGGTAATGTTTCGACCTTGTTCGAGAGGTTTCGAATTGTGATGACAAACCTTTAGAACAAGTGCTTTAAATCTCTTCGAGAACAATGACACATGCGAATATGTTTAATTTGTATTAATTATAATATAGTAATTAAATATTTGTATTATTTCAAATATATTCTTCTGCATTTCTCATTGATGAATCTGTTCGAAATCTTTACGTTTCTGAATTTACTTAAAAAATTAAATCTTTATGATTCCAAAAGTACTTAACTTTTATTTATGATGAAAGATGAAGTTTAAATTATAATTAAAAATTCTCAAACATCCTCCACAAACGAGAATTTTAACATAGAAAAAGGAGCTGTACCAATTTTTCAAATCATTTTCAAACAAGATTTATAGTACTTAACAAACATTCAGTGGATTTTCATTTCATTCTGAATCGTAATGAATCAAGAAAAGAAATGTATCATCCAGGTGATTAGAGAAGAGATCATTCATTAAATAGCTTCATTAAAAATTTCTAATCATCAAATAGCAACTCTCAAGTAAGATAATTATAGCAACGCAAAGAAGAATTCAATGCTTAAATTTTAGCCATTAGACATTAGGTAGCAAGCATTAGATACTTTTTTGACAATACGTTAGAAAATCTAAGCATTATGAGCTAGCATTGCATCATGAGTAATAGTGTATTCTCTGGGTGATTAGATTAAAGACTGACTGACTTCATTTAAAAAATGAAAGTTATAATCATGAAATGATATGACAGACAGCTCTCAAGCAAAAAAAAAAACAAAGAGTAGAGAAAAGGGGGTTATATAATATATATTTCCTTTTTTTCAGCTTTAAAATATAAATTACAATGGTGAGTCGGTATTTTTGTTTTAAAACAATAAAAAAGTGCAGGAATTTTAGGCTTATTTTTAGTCATTATTGTAGCAAAATTAAGCATTATGATCTGGCATTACATTGTGAGTTATAATGTATCTATCAGGTCATTAGGGTAGAGACCGATTAGCTTGATTAAAAAATAGAAATTCTAATAATAAACTGATATAACAGATAAGGCAATTCTCAAATAATATAATTATAACGAAATGAAGGATATATATAATACATCATTTCTATTTTTTATTTCAAGATGGCTCTGCTGAATCGATACTTTCATTTTAGCTCAGTAATAAAATAGGGTTCAGTTCAGATATATTAACATTCTGTTTTAAAACCACATTCTAGCTATTTTGAGACATACCTCCTAATTTCGAACCCCATTCAGACGACGAGGACGACACCTGACCTGGCTCTTCCTCTCCTAAACTTCGCACCACAACAACGAAAGTACCGGACTCTCCTGCATATCGGCTCTTAGGAATCGGATCTCGAATCTGAAACTTTCTAATTTCGACCCCACAACGGCCTTTATTAAGTGCTAGAATTCTATACCAAAGTTTATTTTAGACATTTTTTGTGGATAGTCAGCAAAAGTAAGCTTTTGCCTATTTTTTACAAATAATGATAATAAATTTAAATGGAAATCAATCCTATTAACTGCTCATCTACAAGCTGAAAAGGAATCTTTAATCTAAATTTTTCAAGCTTTTATCCCCCCCCCCTCTTTGAAAATCAAAAGACTACATGAAACTCATTGGAGTTTGTTTCAGTTTAATTATATTAATGTCATATTGGGTCTATTTTGGAACAGATCTCGTAATTTTAAACTGCAGTCAGATGACGAGGACGATATCTTATCTGTCACCTCCCTCTCCACACCAATGGGAAGACGCTTGGCGCTGACAGATTTAACGTGCAATAGATCCCCTTACACGACGGCTCTTGGGTTTAATGAGGTGTTGAAGCTGAAGCTCTACGGCTCACGAACAGAGACCTTACCACCATGTCACATCGGCCCTGAACCCAATGGAAAAGAATAATGAAATATTATCTTCTAAACTATTCCAACATATGATGATTACAGAATGATTAAGATAAAAATCCAAACAACTCTCTCCTTTTATTACGTGCTTTAAATTTTCAATAACAATAAATAAAAAAAACTAGCAACAAACAGAATGAAAAAGAGAATTCTATCAACTTATCACGCTTGCTAAATTGTGCAGTACATTACTCACTACGACTATAAAAAGTTAAAGGAAATCAAGAATTTTCTTATCTAAACTAAAAATGAAGGGAAATCTTATCTAAATAGAGCTGCAGTTTAGTATTTATTTCGTCGAATCAGTCCCAACAGCATACTGGTGCATCTAAGAAATCAAGCAGCAATAACGAAAATCCTTTTCCAGGCCCCTTTCTTTATAAATCCTTCTTATCATTAGTTCCTAAACACTGTAACTGCTCCTAAATGCCAGGTTAAATGTCTCCCATGAGTGTAATTTTTGTTTAACGGGAATGTGATCCGATGTACTTAAGGACAGAAAACGAAATAATAGTTTTAAAAAGATTTAATAGCCCAGTTCTCAGTTCTGCAGCAAATAGACAGATTTCAGTATTTTTGCTTCTTCGTATACTAAGAGAAAACAATGTAATCCTACTGGCATCCTGGCATGGGGATAACGCGTTTTCCTCGTGATCGGGGAGTCCAATTCTCAAACCCCGATTCCGGCCTGGTTGTTCTTCCGAGTTATATCTGTGAGATGTAGGATTGTGGCCCCTTGAAAAAAGGTATTCAAGCGAATGTGACGCATAAAGTAGCTAAGTATTACTCTTGACCCTAGTTGGCGCTATTGTAAAAACCAAAAGACGCTCTCTCGACTTAAATCGCTGACAGGTTTGTCAGAGGGTTTGAAAAGCTCTACAATTAACAAAAATAACAGTGTAATAGTGGCTCGTGATTTTCAGTTTTATCTCCAAGTTTCAGAGTTTCATAAGATCGAAAAATGCATTTTCTGAATTTATGTCTGTTTGTCGTTCTGACTATTTGTGAACACAATATCTTAGGCAGAGGCTGTGATCTCCCCAAAGTTTCATCACATATTCTCTACTAAAGGCAGCAGAGAATGCCAAACATGCCCTTGGCATAGAATTGAAAAAATTGCGACATATAAATTTATGGCGAGAATTTAGCCTTTTTACTGGATCTGCCCCTTTATTCTGGCGAGTTTCTTGACGATTACTTACTTACCTGGCATGTGGTAAATATTGCACGAAAATCAAATTTATGCATTGGATAGTTTTTTCCCAAGAGATTGAAACCAAAATTTGGCCCAGAGCTACTCTGGTAATCACAAAATTACATACCAAATTTGATATATTGAATTTTTTTGAGTTTTTGGATTATCACCCTTACTGTTTCTGAAAGTATAGACTGAGCTCTTATTCGATTTGACTCAAAAGTTGATAGGTAAATACACTATTAATATTAAATTTGTGTAGCAAATTTTATCTATCAAACTCTTTTCATTTTGCAGTTACTGTGCTAAGTTGTATCCCAACAGTCAAATATATATATTTCCTCTGTACGGATTTTGCTAAAAATGTAATACAAATTTATAAACTGCGCGTAAAAACCGCATGCCAAATTTATCACTGCAGCTCAAGACGTTTTTGAGTTATTTTTATCATAGACAAGCAGACAAACGAGCATTTTCCAAAAATGCTTTTTTGAACTCGGAAAGGTGTGAAATGTGGAAATTCGTCCAAATCTCGAGTTCGAATATTTGAAGAATACAATACTTCTCAAGAACGCTTTGATTTAGATGGATAAAATGTATTAGAAAAATAACAAAGTGCAAATTTCTATCAAATTTTGAATGAAATCCTTTCGAAAGAAATTTGCCTATTAGTTTGTCCGAGTACAAATCAACATGGTAACAGCAAAACGTGCAGAAGTAGATAGATAAAATTAATCTCAGTTTCTTATCATAGAAAATATAGATTTGCGTCAAATTCTGAATCAAGTCTGTCAAGAAATGGTTCGTCTACCGATGTTGATTAGACTTCAATTTCGCGGTTCATTGGTTCAATTATCAAATACAATTATTATGAAAAGCTCTTACCTGTCAGAAAAGAGTCGAAGGCAACGATTATTTTATAATTTATTACGAACATCCCACATTACCACAGGAATAAACACAGAAAGACACACAAAGACAAAGAAAAGACGCACTCGATTCGGATTCACATTCTAGTACTGACTGCCGATGGTTAGACTGAGTATAAACAAACCATTGGTGAGGCTTACAGCGCTCTCTGGTGGAGAGCCTTGAGGGTTCAAATTAAAGTTTTAACAGATGTACACTTCTGAAAACTTGATTCAGATTTTGATGCAAATCTATATTTTCTATAATAAGCCACTGAGCATAATTTTATCGACAGCAGACCAGGATAGCTTGGTTGGTAAGGCGTTTGACTCGTGTTCATTAGGTTGCAACTTCAAACTCGCCAACCGAAGGTTCCCCATGTGTAGTGATGACTGATAAATGTATAAATCAGTCGTTGTCAGAAAGTCCTCTATGCCGAGAGTAATTGTACCGAGGGTACTAGTTCAGAGGTGATCGTTCTCTGGTTCAGGTCTAAATTACGATCTGTGAATGAGTGAATGAAAATGCATGAATGAAGTCAGCTCCAAAAAAAGGGGTGAGATGAGTAAGTGGGGAGTCGTACTCTTGGCCCTAGATGGCACTGCTACTGAAAAAAATCAAGAGACGCTTAGTATCGTCTTTAATCACTGTCTTGAAGCGCGGACAAATGTCATAGGAAACAAAACAAACTTTTGTATGTTCATAAATTTTACAATTACTAAATTAGGTAACTGATATTTAATACACAGTTTGAATTTTGGAAATGCAAATTCGTACGACATTTTGAAATATACTATGTCATAGGGTGTACCGTTTGTCGTAAGGATGTAAACACAACAATTTTTAACCCATCAAAAATTGATGGAATCGAAAAACAAAGAAGGTCAGAAAAATGACACTTCTATCAGAGATGGATAAAGGATTCAATGATAGAAGAACCAAAATTGGCACCAAATTTTATAGTACTATAGCATTCAAAACTCAATATAATTCATTCATTGCATTTTTGAGCTATCACTTGTGGCTGTAAACTTGTGAAAGTATTTATTGACAGATGTTAACCACTTGGGGAATTTCGTTCCAAATTTGGCGCATATCTGTTATATTCTCCAACCTTTTTTTATTTTTAACCACTAAAAATTTAATGGAATCTATATATGTTGACTAAAACCTATATATCAAATTTCATCCATGTCATCAATGAATTTTTGAGTTATCATGTACATAGAGAAACATAATTCAAAAATGACAAAGTTAAGTCTGAAACAAATTCGAAATTTTTTATGATTATTACACTTTTTATTTGCATATTTCATATACTAAAAAGTAAAATATTGTTTAAAGAAGTATTTATTGTGCACAAACCACTTACTTTTAGCAGTTTTATGAAAAAGTAAAAGATATAAACAAGTTCTATAAGTTTATGTACATAATTTATTTTATTTAAATAGACTTTACAACTTTTATATTTCTAAAAAATAGATGAAAAAAATATAACTATGAAATGTTTCGGATAGATTTTACCTTGTAACCATTTTAGCAATCTAAGAAAACAAAATAATTTTTGTAGAAAAGTAAACTAAAAGCTCCTACTCATAACTCAGACAAGGATATTTTGTATCCAAAATACTTTTGACAATGTAACTTAGAATGAAATAATACTCGCCCAAACGATATTTCTTCGTTCCAAAAAAGACCAGGCAAAATAATCGTCTGCCCATAATTCTTCCATATTCCATTTTCTTTAAGATTTGAATAATCGAACAGAATCATATCGTTCGACTCCGAATCCATAATTTTATTTTATAACAATTTGTGTGCACGGTGGATTCGAACATTCACTTCAATTTGCAGGAGTGAATTTAAATTGCTATCGGAAAAGAAATTCATTCCTAAGAGCCTAAACAACGCAAATCTAATAAACTCGGCAATGAATGAGAATTCTCTTCTGAAAAAGCAATAAAAAATTTAGAAGTAGCTCAATTTATTTTAATGGAATTTTTTTGAGAGCGACTCAAATTATTATTAACATTAATTCTTTTGTTCTTCTCTTTATTAGGAGATGTCATTGTTAATATGGATTTATTCTTAAAACTTTTTTATCAGCTTGTGCAAATTTTATGATGCAATTTATGCAGTAAATTTTATTTTGGAAGTTCGATATTTTATAGGAAGCGCAAGCAGGTGATAAACAGAAAATTTGGAAGTGGAAGTTTTTATGTAAATGCATACTATATGGCAAAAATTTGCGTCAGCAAGTCACAAATTTTAATAAAAGGATGCTAAAAATAATCACATATCAAAATATAGCATTGATCCATGAATTCAAAATAAAATTTGTAAACCGGAGAAAAATAGAGAAAAAAATTGTTTTTAATGTTAATTATGGTCAGAAGAGAACTCAATTTTCACCAACCATTCCCGAAAACAACTAACAAGATTTTTCCACCAGGAGCCTTTTATCTCGACGTAGCACTGATAATTAGAATCACAATAATTAATTCCATTATCATGATAAAAAATCGGTTAATGCAAAATTTCCTAGACCCGTCAAATATTCCAAATCTTATGAATTACGGTACCAAATAATTGCAAGCAGCACCACGGTTTAATTCATTTAATTTTTTTTGTAAAGAGGGTAATCGATTAGTAGTTCCGACGTTATAGGAGAGTAAACTCAAGGTCAAATATTTTTTATGACATTTCAGCGATTTCCAGAGAACAACTGAGAGAAATCTTTCCATCACTAGTCTTTTAACCACGATGTTTCACTGATAATTATAATTCCAGTAATTAATGTCATTTTCGTAAAGGAAATCGGTTCATATTAGCTTATAATTCAAAATATTTTATACATCCCAAACCTGATTAGGTAAGACACCAAATAATTACTTGCAGGTCCAATTTTTGGTAAAGTAGGTAACTACCTCCATGCTTCGAAGTTCTAGGAAAGGAATCTCAAGGTCATCAGATTTTTTTTTGGTAATATATTTTCAGTTCTTTCTAGAAACCGAATAAACAGTGACTTTCCGTAAACCACCTTTTAATTGGATATAGAGCTGGTAATTAGAGCCACAGTAGTTAATATCATAAATGAAACTCTGTTAATATCAGCTTATAATACAAAATTTTCAAGATCTGCCATATATCCCAAATTTGATGAGATCTGGTTTCAAATGATTACTTGTAAGTTCGAATCAAATTTTGGGTAAGGCAGATAACTACCTAGTTGTTCCGAAGCTCTAACTCAAGGTCGTCAACTTTTTTTGTATGATATTTTAAGAAAAATTTATTAATAGAATTGTTCACAGGAACTTGCTTTAATAAGCAAGCTTTTTTAAACCAACTGATTGAAAGCTAAATCTAATATAAAATTACACTTTTAATCACTTAATTATATACTAATGTTTGAATTCCTTTGCTCCATAATTGGACGAAGTACTCAATCCGTCCTCTTTAACGCGTTGACATTTTTAACACGACTTTGATTCAGACTGATCTCGTTCATGACGCATTATAACCATCAAGAATTGAATATGGTACTCTTATATAAAGTTTGATAAACATCTCTAAAAAAAGTAAAACTAGGATTATTAGAAAAGTTTCATAAAAACATGAAAATTTATATTATTTTGTCATTTTGTTCAGTAATACTGAGATTTTGTATTTTTTAAGAAATTCCTGTAAATAGCATTATATGGTTAAAAATGTTCATCGAAAAAAGAATGTCGTTTCATAAATGCACGTCAATGTATATATAATCATCCACTTCTGATACAGAGTGGAATTAAAAATATTTTTCACATATTTGGTCTGTATCATCATCAGAAACTAAGATCCCACCTTTTATTTTGATATCAAGAGTTTATTTAATGTGTAAATTGGTTGATTTATCAATATATTAATAACATTAAGCCTGAATCAAAATTAGTTGCGGGATCGTAAACTTCACATTTACTTACACTTTTGTACTGAATTTTTGCAAAAGTTAATTACCTAAGGTCTGCAATTTTATACCCATTCATTACATTCTCACCTCAAGGTTATTTAGAAGTTATTACCAATATTTTTTTTCACCAATATTGTCTTTGTATCTAGTAAACGGTGCCTAGTGTCTTTATTTTCTTATTTTGAAGACCTATTTTCTGCCGGCAAAATTCTGCTTTCTATTTAATGTAATTTTTTATGAGCTTTTTAACGGTAAAAATGTTTGTTATTGGCACACTCTTTATCTTCATCAATCTTATTCTTTTCTTTTGTTTATTATTTCGTAATGCATATTTCTCTCCTAATGGACCTTTATAAGTTTCAAACGGATTTTAACTTTCTCATATACGATGTATAGAAAAAGTAATAACAGTCTAAAACTTTGACCACAATATTCTAAGAAATCTTCACGTTTTAAACTTCCTCGAATTCGAAAAAACACAACTTTGGGAAATGCCACTCTGTCACAAAGGTAACTCGAAAACGATATGAGCTAGACAATTGAAATTTATCATATAATTTTTACTCCAGATTTGATTATTTCTATCAAATTTTGATTATAATTTGTTCCAAGGAAGTCCGGCTGTTCAAAGATTAACACGGTAGCTGTAAAATGATGGGAGCTAAACAGATAAAATTTGCTACACCATTTTAACATATAGAGTGTAGACACCTGTCAAATTGTTAACCAATCCAAAGACATGTTGACTGCTTGTCTATCGATACTTTCAGATTGATGTAATTCAGAAACGTAATGACTTAAATCTATCAAATTT
This sequence comes from Argiope trifasciata, assembly GCA_026543055.1. Taxonomy (NCBI): domain Eukaryota; kingdom Metazoa; phylum Arthropoda; class Arachnida; order Araneae; family Araneidae; genus Argiope; species Argiope trifasciata. Next base: position 2,143,874 of record JAPMOQ010059118.1, on the reverse strand, counting down.
AGTATGGGATTTTGTGTCTACAATTGCAGTTTGTTGAGAAAAGCGTGACCAAAATTTAAATTCGATTTTTGGATATTACTAACGCATGAAAAGGATTAATCACCACTTAAATTACCAAGTATGGCGAGATAGATTTTAGAAAAATGCTAAAATTATGACAAATGTTAATATTTCGAAGCTATTATATGGCAGTGACTGGTAAAGCGTTTCTTTGGCGTGACATATTTATTGGAGAATATGAGAGAAAATTTTGGGGGATACCACCCCCGTAAGTTATGATTAGTTAAAATTTCAGTGGTGGAGAACACTATGGAGAAAGATGATAACACTACAAGGAATCAAAGGTTAGCTAGACAGAGAATTGCACGTTAGAGGGGAAATAAATCCAACGTCTTTTAATCAGATCTCAGATAATCTTAATTAATTCGATAACCACTGTCTAGACTGTTATATCTTCTAGTTATTAATATTATTGAATTCCTCGCTCCTGTTTTGAACGCTTACGTCAAATCTAGTTCAAACTAATTAATAATACTAGTCTGCTTTTGTAATTCTGCTTATCCACAGATTAGGAGAAACGTCGTTAAAATATTGTGTAATATATTCTTTAGATTTAGTTCTTTTTCAGAGTATGGTGATCGAATTTTCTGCAATACAATAAATAATATTTTTCCGAATGAAACATTTGTATTTTAATAACTAGTATTGCATTCACAACTTTAACAAGTATTTTTCCAGATAGGAATAATAATTATTGTTTCCCACTTGATTCAACAAAAGTTGCTGCTACATCTTTATATCCCGCTCCTAGAACTAGAACAACGAGGATTAATTCTAGTTCATGTAGGTTGTCGAAATATTATGTTATTATTGAAAGATTATTCTCTCTACCATCCATATTATACATAATACCATAGTTAAATAAACCGTATTTAAGTATGTATAGTTAAATAAACCGTAGACAGTCGTGTATTTTACTTGTAAAAAAACTGTAAACTTTTTTATGCTTTCAATGGAAGCCAATTATTTGCGTTTTCCTTTTAATTAATCCCTTATTCTTGACAAACGTAATTTTATATTTTTGAACTAATTATATAGCCCTTTCTTTAACAATAAAAATTATTGCTTTGTAAAACGTATTTAAGAAAAGCTACTTTCTTATTCATAACATGAATACTTTTTTTTTACCTTGCAATTACTTTTCGGTGAAATAAGAAGTAAAAATCCATAACAGTGATTTTCAACTCTCAGGACACACCCTCTAACAAATGGCCCGAAATATTGGAAAGAGGATAAGACGTTTTATGGTGAATAAGGTTTAAAAAAATACTTTAGAACTGAAATAAACTTAGATACATTGTATTTATTCGAAAGTAAAATACCGACTTTAACTGTAATTAACTACACTTAGTCTGTCCTATTAGAAACAAAGTTTTAAAAACAGATTCTTAAGAACAAGTATTGATACAACTTGTATATTCTTCAAAATATATTCTTCTCTTTATGAAAAGCTTTCGAAAAATGAAATTAAAAACAAAACAATAAAAAATACTTTTTTTTTTCAGAAATTGTTAGTTTCTGTATTGTAAATTCAAAAACAGCAATTAAAGTTTTTTTTAAATGCTTTTATTTTACATCTGGCTTTAGCAAGTGCATAGCAGACAGCTCGATGTTCATATATTGTTGGCCATCCAATCGATGATTTACTATGTGGAACCTTCATGCACGGATCTTGGAAAGTACTGTGCAGTGCCACCTATCCTATATTTCTTCATGCTCCGGCTATACTTCTTCATGCGTCAAAGATTTCTTTCACTTAAGTCCAATTTTGTGTGGGGTGTTCCGAGATATTCAGCTTTGCTATGAAAGCACGATAATCAAGTGAAAAATATGATAAAATATTAGGGCCGGTTTAAAGTTGAAAGGGCTCGCAGAGCAATGCAGGTTTTGCCGCCTCCAAGTCAATTGATTTTAGCTTACTATTTATATAAAAACTTTTAAGTAACTATTATACAAATTGGTATAATAAACGTAGATCACTAAATAAAATAATAATAATAAAATACGTAGTACTAGATCGCTTTACATTCTAGAATTTGCATTCACAAAAATTTAAACTTAAAAGAAACGGGAAAAATTTGCAAAACTTTTACTTCTCGTTCTAACTCCAAATTTTTCGTGCTGTCGACTCACAACTCAGTCTATCTACTTCAAAAGAAATTGGACCGAATTTATTTGCCTGAGAATATATCTTAGAACTTTAAACGAGTAATTCTTATATAAATATAAGTTTATTTCGTGTAACTCGGAAAAGGTTCTAACTATTTGGATCAAATTTTATATTTAGATAAGATTTTGCATTTTAAATTTATCTATGTTAGATGTCTTCCCTAAAACAAACATAATCTTATACACACGCAAATATATATACATATATATATGTGTGTGTGTGTGTGTGAAAGTTTGGATGGATGGATATTTGTTACTCAATTACGCCAGTACGACTGAACGGAATTGGAAGAAAATTTGGCACAAAGATAGATAATAGTCAGGAATAGAATATAGGCTACTTTTTATTCCGGTTAATTGAATGTTCAGTTTTTATTAATTAAAAAACTAAATTTCGCGCCAAAAAGCTGAGGTCAAATCCCGCCAAAAATAAATAAGACTCCATGTTTGTTTGTTTTTTCCTAACAGATATGCGGTTAGGTTTATTAGAGTTTCGACCGATTATTTCAAACGATTCTACTTATTTTCTTTGAATTTGATGTGTTTAAAATCAAATGTTATTAATTAATCGATCTTTCGGATTCATTCTGAAGTACTTTTAAATAAAACGAAACAGAATAAAGGAAAGAAAAAATTTCTAATCTGCGTTGAGTTACACGAACTGGAGTTGGAAAGTCAGACATGTGTGTTACGCCAACTGGCGTTGAAAGTTCGTGCGTGATTGTTGACAACTGTGTTTTTATTTAAATTAAAAATTTAAAAATTGTGTATATAATATTGTTGTAGCTATCTCAGTCTTGATCGATACATAAAATGGATTTGATCGGACTTGATTTGCTGTTTTGTTTTATTTTGAGTATACTATGTAAATAAGTTGTTTTTACGTTAGTTGTGCGTTTTTGTTTTTAAATTGTTTTTACGTTATATATTTTTCGTATATGCTTATACTTTTAAATATATCGTTTTTTTGTTAAGTTCAATTTTTATTTGTCATTATTTGATAGTTTTTCGTGCATATACATCAAAATTTCCACTCGAACAAAGTCGCGGGTAATAGCTAGTATATATATACTATATGACATGTCATATAGCGCCATCACGTAAATTTTTGTGGTACTTGCATTGTTGCCAAAGGATGATAACTCACTATCTCAACATTGTGTGAGATGGGGATTTATGACATGATCCGCGAATAACATGTTAAATTAAGTGCAATCATGATTTTTAAAAATTTAAGTAGCCAGTTCCTTGGTAGGCAGCATTGAAGGATATTCATATGTAATCAGTATGTGATTCTTATCAAATTATTTTCTCAAAAAAGCAACCGATCATATATGATTCTATAAATAAAATGAATGAAAAAAATTAAATATCTCTGAAAATACTGCTAAAATAATTTTGAGGCCACCACAACCTTTGGAGCCCTTTGGTCGTTGAATATTTTGCCTAGTTAATAAACTGGCACCTTAATCGACAAATAATTCTTAGTAAGAAGTCACATTACGAATGTAGTTTTGAAACAAATGGGGTTAAACCATCAGAATAACTTTGAAAAAAAGAAAATAAATAATAAATAGTTTCCTCAAAACGTTTTTGCCAACTCTATAATAATTTTTTATTGGGGTATATGCGGAAATTAAAAAAATATGCTCGCATACTTCACGTATAAAACTGTAGACCGTACATAAGGTATCGAGTACCTTGTATGGCAATGATGAACTATAGTTACGAAATACATATATTTGGCTTCAATCTAACATTTTTGTTGAAACTATCATGAGAATATGTGCTTTGGACACTTTTTTCGACAGCCCATTAACAGCGAATTACAGCTGTAATCACAAGATATAGAACTCTGAATTTAAATTTATCAGTCATAACGTTTACATGCATGCGCAAGTACAGACAGATAAAGTATTAATAATTTTGTAAATCTGGTTCAAGTTTTGATATGAAACTATATGTTAGATATTGAAACTTATTTACAAAATGGACTTAGTTCAAAATTTGATAGAAATATACAAACCTCCAATTATTAAATTTTATATAATTCACAGCTTTTTTGAGTTATTCATAGGCAGACAAACATGTGTTTTTCGGACATCTGGAACGTATAAAGTCAAAACCTCGAGTCTAATTTTTTCGATGATTATAATACATACTTCGTACGCAAAAAAGAGGAGCAATCAATACACACATTTCTGGGAGCAAATGAATCAAATTCGTGTAACGAATTCTTGTTTGACTGATAGATTCGCCCAATAATGGTTTAAGAGACGTTGGAAATGTAACACCACTGTTAATGTAACACCATTGGATAATATTTTCACTAAATGTTTTAGACGCATATATCATTAATAATTTTGATTGGTTGCACAGTTTGTTTTATGATATGCCAGTTTAAATTGCTGAAAAATTATCACAACTGCATCATTAATATTAATTACGTGCATTGATTGTTTAAAGCAGAATGTCACTTTTTGCGCAGTACTTTAAATTAATTATCCGATCAATAAAATTCATTTCATCTTGACAATTTATTCTGCATTGCCAACATTTGTTTTTCCGAAAGTTCTAAACAATGAAATGTCTTCCAAAGCACGTGACTTTTATTTTTAAACGTAATTTGATACAAAGATAGTTATTCCAATTTGTAAAGAGGGGAAAAAATCCCCCTTTATACTTGCTATTTCCGTAAATCTAAGAAAAAAATTCATCGAATAAGTAATAAATAGTTTTTTTGTTTCACCCGTGCAATCTCGTTCTACGAATCCGAAATACCTCCTATTATTTTCATAACTGTCAAAAAAGGGATAAAATGTTCGTTCAAAAACAGCTCTATTTTCAAAGCGGAAACCCGAGATCATATCTCAGAGCTTAAATCTAAAAGAAAGTGATCGGGGAGTTTTTTTTTTTTCTAACTTTTTTTTATTATTCTCCTTGAAATTGCGATCATTTGTTATGTATTATTATGCGAAAATAAATCGCGTTACGTCGAAAATTATTTATCGTCGAGATTCGCATAATATTATCGATCGCATCCATCCGCTGGCGCATGCGGAGAAGCGGCAAATACATTCACGTGACACGCGTGACGTCACGATTTCGGTGTGTGTGGATGGAGAGAAACGTCCAGCAGAATCGAGTAGAAAATAAATTTGCCAAGTTGCCACATTTGGCGCTTAATTGCTACTTTGTCTAAACTGTGCTTAACATCAAAGTATTTTTACTACGTAGTAACAAGATATTTATTTTGTTATATGATACTAAAAAGATGGTAATAATGTCATAATTTACTTTAGAAATGAATGGAAAATTTCAATTTTGTTTTGAAGATTTATTTATAAAAGAAAAATGATTTGGATTATTTCTATAGCTTTTTTTATATACATTTTAAACAAGAAATTATCTGATAAATTATTTTTAAACTAATGATAAGAGCAACAAAAAAAAAACCTAAATTCAAATCTATTCTTACGCAGGACACCGTTTAGACACGGTTGTTATCAAGAAAGAAGTCTTATTTATTTGTTTTAACATTAAGAAATATTTTTGCCTTTTGATAACTTCCAAATTAAATTTTGAATGATTAAAGTGTCTACTTTAACTAGAACTAATATTTAATCTATAGCGCATATATAATACATAATTTTTCAGTCAAATATTAAAAATATTTTAAAATAAAGATTTTTTTTTTTTTTTTTTTGAAAACCTGCTATATTAGAAATTAGGGAATTATTATATCAGGAACAGTTACAAATAATTTATACAGATATTAGAAACGTCGTTTTTTTCATACATTTCAATTTAACATCTGTTGCTTCCTATTTCTGAAGGTGAAACTTCGTAATCGACATTATATCATTTCTACAGCAATTTAAATTTTTTTTTAACAATTATATATTCTTGAACGTTCATGCGGCTTTCTGATGTTTTCAAAATATCATTATTAGTTTATAGATAAACTTAATAAAAAAATTCCTTATTAATAGTACTAAATACAGAGAGTTTGAATGAATCACATGCAATATTCTATAATTTATATAAAAGCATCATAAATTAAAGACTAAAAGAAATAAAATGAACAAAATTTCTTTTTTAGTATTCTAATAAAATAACTTTTCCAAAAACATTTTATCGTGTTAGAATATAATTTTGTTTTCATTAGGGAGCTTTCAATAATTGAAGGCAATGAATAATTGAAGCTCAAAATCGCATAGCAATGAATAAAGAATAAATGACAATATTCATAAACGTTTTTTAATCGCATTCATATTTTTTGCCTGCTTTTACCAGTATTGCATTATTACTAAGTATACTTCATTGAAAGCAGATGCATTTTTAAAAGGTTGACCTGCTTATATCAGTGTTGCTTTATTATTAAGAATGTTTTTAAACAGAGCAAATGCGTTTTTAAAAAGTTGACGTAGAACTATGACATTTTAGATGTTATTTTTATGGAATGTAGCTTTTTCATAACTACATACTGTATTCTATTTATACATACATATTTTATATGCATATATATAAAGAGAGAGGGGTAGAGACCGTTTGACACGTTTCGCGATTTTTCGAATCCGTTTAAATCGGTTAATAACTTTAATTAATTAAGACAAAAATTATTTAAAAAAATAACAGCATTATTAATTATCATGTTCTCGCACGATAATTTGAAACTTATAATAGCAGATTTCACTTTTTTTTCCATTGCAATTTCAGTGCAATCAAAGACATTTTGTTTTGAATAATAAGAACTATAAGAAAAGTTGATCTAGAAACTATTATTTATAACGGCGTAATATTTTATTGCATAGCTTTCTCCATACTGCCAGTCTGAATCATTACTGGTAATAATATAAAAGCATAGTAAATGCAATCAATGCAAGAATGATAATTTTTCTCCTTAACACAAGTTTGTGTTTAACGTTTTGCAATAGCTGATATTCATTGAAGTTGGAACCGAGAAACAATTTTCAATATCCACTTTTGAATACTTTTAATCATATTTATACTACAACATTAAAAAGTAAAAAAGAATTATTTACAACTTTTGTAAAAATTATTAATTTCAGAAATTTCTAGAAGCAGCATACGCTTTGATGCTTTTGAACGGAATTTATTTTAGTATTTCTACTAACCGATAAGAATTTATTAATTATTATTATTTGGGTGACGTTTACACGATATTATAAAAGACTACAATATGATAAAAATTATAATAAGTATCGTAGATAATAAGTATTGGGTATATGGTGTGATAATTATAATAAGTATTACGTATGTAGTGTTATAATTATAAGTATTCCGTATGCAATGCGATAATTATAATAAATATTGTGTATGTAATGTGATAATTATAATAAGTATTGCGTAAGTAGTTTGTTTGTATGTGTATGCACACGCATCTTGAAGAAATAGTTGGGAACTTTTAACGATTTTCATTTAAAATAATTTTAAGAAATATGAATTTTAAGAATATAATTTTGATCAGGGCATGGAGAGTGCAAAGTATTGTACCGAATAAAAAGGCAGAGAAAATCCATGTGGAATTATTTGAAAATTATATTGTTTCAGAAAAGAATTTGCCGATTCGTCATTTTGATATCGGAGGAAAAATAATACCCACAACTCCCAAGTTAAAGTTTCAAAGAAGATAGAATTCGAATGGGGAGAAAGTTATTTTTTTCAACGTAGCTAATTTGAAATTACCACATATATGCAATATAAATATACTTTTAAAGTCTTGGCAAAATAGAAGTCAGTGATTGACTTATGCGTGTCAAGATGTGGTATTATTCAGAGCCATAAAGCCCCTTGATACTTTTTTCTGTTGAGTTAGCTCTCTTGCTGGCGTGCAAATCCTTTTGAAGAAGAGCGATTCGAAACACCGATGCCATCCATCAAGAAGAAAAGTTGCCTCGACTTTTGTGATCGATTTGGATTTTAGAAAAAGCTTAATTCGACAAAAATCACATCATTTACGGCTCTAAACTCAAGATTCAGGCAACAAATCAAAATCGTATTCTCTATAAATATTTTCGTAGTATGTGAGAGTGGAAATAAATCGAAATATCTTCTTTAAGAATAAGACACAGTTCTTTTTGGCGAGCTGGATGAAGTTGGTTATGCCAGTTGTCCCAAAGTATAAGGAAACCCATTTCCACCTTTTTCTTGTGTAATTTCATAAGATTCTAACCTATGAGGACGAATTATATAGGAAGAACAGGTAAAGAATGAAAGATTTAAACTTCATAAGCCTCAAAACAATTTGAAATGCGATAATAAGATAGCCAATAATGCCAATAAGACGATTTTAATTTTTTTGTTTAATACATAGTCGCCATTAAAGACTACCAGCTGATCTGACTATGATATTTTTTAAGTTTAATTTGAATTAAATCACTTAAACGTTACTCTATGTCTATGATTCCTTCAAATGGATAAATATTAAAATAATTTTATTATAACAGTTTTCCATAATTTTTGTTTAATGCATATGTTACCACATCAGTGCAGAAGTCAGTTAATGTACAAATGAGCTTGTTAACCTGTACATTAACTAAGCCGATCCGTTGAAGTGTGAAAAATTGTTACAGTTCTCAAATTACTTAGGCAATCTGCAAATTACCTAGATAATCTATACATTATCTGCAAGAAACTCGTTAAGTCACATTCCCTTATAGGTACTCGTTAAAGTGAAAATAAGATCTTTATTGGAACAATAGCAATGTTTTTGTACGAAAATTAAATTTTGTTTATTTATTTTCTGATATCTAAAGAATCAAGTTAATATAATCAAACAATCAACACATTAAATAAAATGCTGATTTTTAAAAAATATGCTTTTAACAAAATAATAAACCTGCTTGAATGAAAATTGTTCTGTTTTTAACCAATTTAATCAATAATTTATTAAATAATTAATCTGCTTAAAACTGAAAATATTTTAAAAGAATCACAATGGAAATTCATGTGCAACAGGCAGAAACCAGTTTCAGAACATACCAGCTTTGAGTGAAGACGCAAATTATGAGAAATAAAAGCAATTAGCTAAGACCAAACAAAGAAGGAACTAAACCAAAAGTGGAAAGATGTAGGGAAATGAAATGATAGAAGCAAGCTTTACAGCTTTATTGATATGGAGACCATTAATTTGCACATTACCTTGTTAAAATACAAAAAACTCTTCTCACTTTATAGATGCAAATCATTTAATATGCAGATTAACTACATAATTGCATAAATTAACTACATAATCTGCAGATTAACTACATAATTGCATATATTAACAACATAATCTGCCAATTAACTAAAGGCAATTTCTTCCATAATTGGAAGCTTTCGAGCCTCAACGATTGCATATACGTGAACTTTCCAAATGGAGATCAGTTCTACTTTACATCATAGTTATTCAAAGTTATTCAAAATGCAATATAACCATAAAAATGCAATTGTATTGTTCATGTCTGTTGTGGTTTTGGATATATGTCTTATAAATACTACATATACTTAAAAAATGTTTTTTCCGCTTCCAATTATGGGAATAAATTCTCCGAAATTAAATATTTGATGAAACAATAAAAATTGTTCAATCTCAGGTGAACGATATAATTTATAGTTAAAAAGACGCCAAAAATTATTTCTAAATGTGAAAAATCAGGAAAAAAAATTCACTACTATTAAAAAGCATAATTAAAAAGATCAATTTTGAAATTTTGAATCGATGTAAAAATTCTCTATGTGTAGTAAAATTTTTGATATATATTTACATCTACTCATTTTTATTTGTAGTAGGGATGGTACTTCCTCACTTGGTCTACTTTTTTGGTGGGGGGCAGAGTAGGCTGCCCTCAGAAAAGTGAAGGAAGCTATTGCAGGTATATAATATGATTTTAGTATTAGTGACTAGAGTTTTCTAACATTTTTTTCTTGTTTGGATTTAAAAATAGAGGATGCTATGGGGGGGATAATTTTCAATCCCTTATTTTCAGGCTATTTCAACAGACTAAAAATAAGCAAAAGATGTTCGTTATGATGAGGCAAAAATTAATCTAATTTGGATAATCTTCAATCCTGAAAAAATATGAAAAATTTCAAATCTCTATTGTTAGTCATCACATCTGAGTTCAAAGATGGATGATCCATCTGTGAATTCAAACGAGATTCTGAATTGTTTTAGTTGGGGGAACTTTTTTTCCGACAATTAATCGTTCAGATTCAATTAATATATAAGAACCAGAAAACTGAATATAGTTTAACGTCCTCTTTCCTATCAACTTAAATAAAAACTTGGCAACAATTATTAATTGTAGTCTCAAGAACACATACCAAATTTTATTTATTTAAGTCATTCCAATTATGAGTTTTTATGTTTACATCCATGAGAAAGTACAAGATTAACATAAGGGCCCCTTTATTAGTCCCGGCTCTGAATTTGTATATTTAAAAAATTAGATCTGTGTTTTAAATATCAATTGATGCACTAAATTTTATTTATCTATCTTTAACCATTTTGTATCAATTGTGTTCGCTTGTATTCGGACAAATGAAAGTATCTCGGGATATTATAAATCCGCGCAGCATGAGACACATTTGTTTCTGCATAAAAAAAACTTAACGTTATTGATTCTATGTATTATGTTACTATATCCATTAATTAACTGAAGACCTGTCTAATATTTTCGGAATAAAAAGGAATCTATTTTCTCACATAAAATGCCAATTTTTATGGTCTGGCATCTCATTAGTCAGCAAATCAATTTCTACAGGTGAATCGGAAAGACAAATGGTGGAAGTCGAAAGACGAATCAATAATATTTAAATATTGCGGAAAATGAAAAAAACATTTGCCTTGAATGAGGACTACAAAAATCATGAAGTAGCATATACAGTCCCCCTTCAACCCCTAGTCCCTTTGGAACTGATTTTCTATCTTGTTGACTACTTATCTGCAAATATGTGAACACAATATCTCAAATATTCTTTCAGCTTGAGAGATGAAACTTGGTACGAGGCTCTAATAATATATCTGTAAATTTTTTCCAAATTTCAAATGCCATCCGTCAAAGAAAAGTCTACTTATCTGCCTTTTCGCTTGTATTTTGTCCCGAAAACCAAAATATAGAGTTTTAAAGAGTTATTTATTTGGAATATGGAGTATTCTTTTTTAACCAAAAATGTCAATATGCATTAAATTTTAATTAATTATTTTATTAATATCTGCTGCATTGTCCCATGAAATCACCATTTATCGATCTGTATATTGGTGGGGGAAAAAGCAGTAGTTAAAAAAAATGAAATTCGGTATGTAGCGTTATGATTAAAATTCAGTATCTCTATTAATCTTCGCCTCCCTAAAGCATTCAAATTCTGGAGTCTCAAAATCTCTATTAAATATCTATCAAAGATAATAAAAATTCCTTATTCTTCTCTAAAATCACACTGACAATCAGTTTTTTCCAAAGTTTGATATAAAAAAAGAGATTCATTCTTAACGGATAGCTATTAAAGAAATATATGTTTAGACATACTTTTAGAATTCTCATAAATCCTCCCAAAACCATTCGGGCGATAGTCATTTACAAATAAATCAAGAGCCACGGATAACCAGCAAACCACACTTAGCGAAAGGAGACAATTTCTTATAACTTTTTATAACTTTTTAACCTGTTTATAACTTTTTATCACATTATTTGTTTAATTTACAAGCATTAATCTGGTAATGAAAATAATATTTAGTACAAGGGAAAAATTTATCAAATTCTAGTCTCATGATATTACTATAAAACCAATGAGAAGGGTCTCCCCGAAGCTTTCACACATACTCTTTAATAAATGGTTCTCCCTTTCCATCTGCATAAAATTATTGATTTAGGGTAAGTCTACGAAAACCTTATATAGTATTGTTGAAAAATTATAAAATATGGATGTTTGACGTAATCTATTTTTACAGCATCTATTGAAAAATAGGAATTTTCTACACTTCTTTACAGGTCAATTGACACCGAAATTCAACACTAAATCACGGCTGAAGTTATAAGATATCATACCGAATTTTATAGATTTAAATCATTGAGTTAACTCGAACGAAAATACAAAAGAACAGATCGTCAACCATTTGACGAATTTGTTTCAAAGTATGATGAATTTCTACATTTTAGATGTTAAATCTGTGAACTAAATTTTATTTATCTCACTTATTGTTACCTAATTCACTTATACTTGAACAGCAAGACAGGCAAACTTTCTACTAGGTTCGTTCAAAATTTGATCCAAATTTTCAAATTTGGGCGTAATTACCTAGATTGAGTTTCAGCCCTCTAGCTAAAACTTTTTAGAATTATTGATTCATAGAGACACAGACAGACATAATGTCAAAATCGTGTTTCGTAGATTTAGGAAGGTTTAAAACATGGAAATTCGTTAAAATCTCATTTTCGAATCGGTTTTCGATTTTTTTTTTTTTTTTTACGATTGCAATATTTTTTTTTATATTTCGTATACGAAAAAGAATATTGTGAAAGCAACGCAAACAAATTCGCATGATAGTACAATTTAATTTAACTGACGGAATAAACTGAAACACGTAAGATGACAAACAGCACAATTATTATTCGCAGAATTAGAACCCTAACGCAAGAGTCGTAAAGTGCGAGTATATATGCGCAGCTGAATTGTCAGATGGCTGGAAAAGATCCGGTTCGTGCATAAATTTCGTTCAGGATGGATTAAATAAAGAATGTAAGCCGGCTTTTACACGTGGCAAGAATTGCATGCTGTCATGATTGAAAATCTTGTTAATTATTAGTGGCTGATTCAAGTGTTTTGTAGCAATACAAGTGCACATTATGAGGGCTCTTGTTTTAATAAATTAATAAATTTGGTTTTCTGTTTCGAAGCATTTTTAAGATAATGAAACATGTTAATGTTTCATTTTAGGTTACAAATTCAGTAATTTGTGAAAATGAATAGGTTACGGCTTATTACTTATTCCGAATCATGATTGTGCTGCATCCACATTCGGTCACAGTATTCACTATATAAGTAGCAAGTATACTGAATATTCAGTATACTTGTAGTAACAAGTATACCGAAGCAGAGAAAAAAACCTGTTCATTTGAACTTGAAAAAGAGTTAATATCATCCTAATATTTTATAAATCACAATTTTTACATGTACTGATATTGTTTTCATTTTTGTAGTCACTAATTTAAATGTTATCAGAATTATTAGTTGATAATGCTGATAACATTTAAGTTGAATATTCTAATGTCCACCTTCAGATCAGATGCTTAGATAGCTCCCTGGGTTTTTTTAGTCGAAAACCCGAGAGACTATAAAAACCAAACAGTGAAAACACTAGAGAGGACATTCAAGACGTCAAGAAGAGTCGTAATCTGAAACAAGCTAAGTAGGCAACTGCCTAAAGACTTCACACCTTTGAAGGGTGGAGAATTTTTTTATACATAGAGGAGGTTTATTTAAAGAATAGCTTAATGTTGAGCTATGATTGAGTTCTGAAGGACAGAAAATTCAGACTAAAATTCAATGCAGTAAAAGTTTAGAACATTCTTCAAAAAAATTATGTTACTAATTATACATTTCATATTGTGATGGAGTTTCCTCCTATTATTATCCTACTAATCCATCGGGTTCATTTACTTGTATCGTGAGGTATATGGTGTGAAAAGATAAGCACAACAATGATCAGTTCTTCAGTAGACGTCACAACACAGACGATGCTTATTTACAGGACAAAGACAGGACAGCACAAAGACGACAAATGTTTACAGCACAGCAACTACGTAAAAAGACACCTATGTACAGGATGAATACACAGGACAGAACGAAATAGTACTCTACTGCAGACAGTAGCCCACAATAACAGCAGTAGTCTTTCGTTCGAGACTGCTCCGTTTCCGATGACGAAACAACGGGCTACAACACACGACACAGGCTTCTTCAGAAGACACCGTGATCGAACACTCCACCGATATTTCGGTATTCTCTCGGTGATTCCTCCTTTCAAGACCTCTCTATTCAGGTCTTCTCGATTGAACACACTTCTTCAGATTGCCGGCCTTATATGGAGGCTGCAGGCGGGGCTAAAACCTTCTGGTCCAATCAAGAGCATTCTGGTTGTATCTCGGTTTCTATTGAACGGATCGTCAAAATTCTCGATGTTTCGGGTATTATCCATTTTGTCGTTAAAGTCGCCAAATTCAACAACAAGTCTTTAAATGGATGCCAATTTCCTCGCCAAGCTCTGGGATCTTTGATGTGACACCCAGGTACAGATGTACACCTTTCAGTGCAGATGACTGTAAATCAGCCTTTCTCAAGACTGCATTTTTATTGCGGGAAAGCAAAGTTACAGATTCGTAATAATATTTTGTTATTTTATATTTCTCAAAAAAATTCCTTATAACTTTAAAGAAAATATCTAATACTTAAATAATATTTACAATTTGCTAAAAATGTGTAACTATGTAAATAGTGATTTCTTTTCTATTACTTCTTGCTGAAATTTCTTTACTACTTACTTCTTGCAGAAATTTTCTTTCCAATTTAAATGCTGATTTTCTTTCTTTTTTTGCTAGAAATTGAAATCAAATACTTTCAAAATATTCCAAAATAAATGCAATTTTATTTTAAATTAATATTAAAAATCCTAAAGTTTGAAATATAAAAACTGCTACTCCAAAAAAATGAATTAAAATAGGTAATAGAATATCTGGTCCTGAAAGCTGAGGGGATAAAAGAGTCTTTGAAACATAGATTACTTCGTCCCTACATCAGGATTTCAAAATTCAGCCTAGAACAAATAGTATGCTTAATTCCAGTTTATTCGCGAAATATTTTGTAAGATAATTTTGGTTATAACTATAAATATGAGTAACAGAAAAATCTTTCTTTTTTCTCAGAGAAGTGAGGGCCGTGGTGGCCCGGTGGTAAAGTCTCGGCTTCGGAACCTGAGGGTTTCAAGTTCGAGACTCGATTCCACCGAAGAACCACCGTGTGAGGGGGTCTGTTGCACGCTAAATCTGTCAGGACAAATGTCCTCCCGCTGGTGTCGCGTGGTGTGGAGAGAGGGGTGCCAGTTCAGGTGTCGTCCTCGTCATCTGACCGTGGTTCAAAATTACGAGGTCCGTCCCAAAATAGCCCTCATGTTGCTTTAAGCGGGACGTTAATGTAACTAAACTAAACTCAAAGAAATGAACAATCGAATCCTGTCATGTTTTAATTTTTATAATTTCTTCATAATGCGATTCAGAAAATTTTTAATTTAAAAAAACAATCAGTGGAGTGGTCTCCACGGAACTCTAATGTAGTATTATTTTGCCTAATGCAGTATTATTCCTGTACAGAAGTATCTCAGATACGGTTTCAAATTTTGGGCAAACCAATAATCACCACGAGTGCACAATTTTGCTCGTTCATTTGTTTTTCCCTAATATAAGTGTGATCTGTAACGACTGATCCCTGATTATCGGTTAATTACCGAAATTAGGTATATTTTTTCTGATTTACTTAACCAAAATCTGATATTTAACTGCAGTTACCGGATATAGTTGCAGATACCAGATTTTATTTATTTAAGTCATTCCATATTAAGATAATCGCGTGTACAAGCATTCGAAAATCCAGAATTTCAACCCTTTAAAAAATCTATCAAAAAGTTAATATACATATATACTTTAGATGCTAACTCTGCGAATCGAATTTGATTCATTTGTATTTCTCTTTTTCACTCGCTCTAATGCAGACGAACTTGAAAACTGAATGTTTTGTCATCAAATGTTGTGTATTGATCACATGTTAGATTATTTCTTGTGTGTGTGTGTGTGTTTGCTGTATTTGCGTGAATGTTGGGTATTGATCACATGTTAGATTATTTCTTGTGTGTGTGTGTGTGTGTGTTTGCTGTATTTGCGTGAATGCTGAGTATTGATCACATGTTAGATTATTTCTTGTGTGTGTGTGTGTTTGCTGTATTTGCGTGAATGCTGTGTATTGAT
>JAPMOQ010059118.1:2103951-2127617 GCA_026543055.1 Argiope trifasciata | reverse complement strand
AATGCTGTGTATTGATCACATGTTAGATTATTTCTTGTGTGTGTGTGCGTGTGTGCTGTATTTGCGTGAATGTGTCTGTTGTGTCCGTGTATGTGTTATGTGTGTAGTGCAGCAATCTCTAGAAGTGATAGGAACCGTGACTCATAGGAGATATCAATTATTTTTATCTTGATAATAGACAGACAAGAATAATTACAAAAACATGTGTTTTCGACTCAAGGAAATCTGTAACTTATAAATTCGTCAAAATATCGAGTTAATTTTTTTCACAATTGTGAAATAATTTAACTCGAGACAACTTTGATGCAAATGAGAAAGTAAGAATAGGAAACAGAAATAAGAAACAAAATAGAAAACTGTTATTTCATAAATCGTTTTTAAAGAACAAATTCCCTGTAATATTTTACCAATTATCCTTTTGAACTAAGGGGCATAATGTTTGATGAGTTCGGTAATTATCTGACAACAACTTTATTCCACTTCAGAGTTCTTAATTAACTATAGCACCTAGATGTCAAAACATCAACTAAACTTGGGAAACTTAATGAGAGCGGACAAAAAAATATTTAAAAAATTCGGTCAAAATTCCATTTTCTAAATTGCCATTTTATTATTTTATATCAATACATATTTTTAAACTTTTCATCATTTATCAAAATTCTGACAATGCTTCTTTTGTTGTATATATAAGAAATGTAGCGAATTTTTAGATTGCTTCCGTGAATAAATAAATTAACTGACATATAGTCTTATGTATCCAGTAAGTATGAATGTTTTTTATCTTAAAAAGAAGCATATTTATGAAAACTTATATTGATAATTTTTAGCTGTATTTTTTAGTTATTCTTTTTATTGTTTCAATTTTGTTTTGGAACTTATATTACTAAGAATTTCCTCTCATTAATCATCGTCATCTGTTTATATGTTTTTTTTTATTTAAAAAATTATTTATCTTTTGATCGTTAGTTCATGATTAAAATTTATGTTTTAGAACAGTATTTCCCTTGAAAAAGATGCAAAAAATATTAGATTAAGCGCATCGATATACGTCACGCTGATTAAAAAATTTTTTTATTTGAATTCTAAAAGTCTTTAGAATAGCTATCTATTAAAGTTATCCTGGAGTTTTTTGATTCTTGATAATTTATTAAAGTTGTAAAAGAAACAGAATCTTCAAAAAATTTTAATTAAAAGTTATTCATTTCGTACATACCAAAAACTTTTTTTACACTTTTTCCTATAAAATAATTAAATTACCTAAGAACTTTTATATGACTTTTTTTGTTAGTTTAATTGATTTTTTTAGTTTGGTAAGCTTAAATCCTGTTTTGAAACTACGTATAAAGTGACTAATTTCGAATAGGAGGCAAAATTTTTACTGTCATTATCAGACAACGAGCAGGACATGTGAATCAACCCACCTTTTTAAGGCTTGCTCACAACCATGAAAATATTTATTGAAACTCACTTGTTAGTATTCATGATAGCTTTTTTAAATTGCCAAAAATAATATAAAAACTTTGCAATAAAATTAACAAAATAAAATGTAAATAAATATCAAAATATACAATATAAGCCCAAACAAATACATGAATAATCAACTATTCCTCAATATACAAACGATCCACAATTCTCAAAAGTTTAATTTCATCCATAATGAGAGGAACTACTTCTAGTTATGGATCACTACCCCGTTGAAAACAATTTACTGCCAGCTTCCCGGCATAGGGGTAACTCATCTTCCCCGTGATCTGGGGTTTCCGGGTTTGAGTCCCTGTTTGGGCATAGTTGTTCTTCATCTGTTCTATTTCTGAGAAGTGCGAATGTGCTTTCCTGTAAAAAGGATGTCACTTTTCCCTTCCTATTCCCGATTAGCGGAATTTCCTGGCAGTTGCTCACAACCTATTAATGCATTCCGCTGTTAAATGCCACCAGCTTTCTAGATGCTGAATATCCTTATCTTCGACTGATAGCATCTATAATTATACCACAAATGAAGTTCATTGTGGAGATGGGATTTGTCGCTTCCTTCAAAGAAAAGGTGTCTTCAACGAAAGGTATCCACAGATGGATTCTGAGCGGTCCCTTTGTGATGAAATCACTGACGTATGTTCCAGAGAGGAATGGCTATGACACGTCATTGATGGACAGTCCGTTACGACAAAGATAGAGGCGACAATTAAGCGGAATTTTTGCTGGATGATTGGATGATGGAAAGCTGATGTGGATGATTGGAATTTTAAGGGCGTGGACTTTGGACAGCAGAAAAAGTTCCGGTTGGGCTTAAGAGAGGACAGAGAGACATGTGGATTGCGAACTGTGATTTCGACTCTCCACCTTGGTAGAGACTCTGGCTGACACCATGTTAGCTTCTTGTGGTGTTTTTCTTGGAATGAATAGAGGAATCTTTCCTGGAACTGTTCTCACGACAGATCTTCAACATAAAACTGTTGTGTAAATAGCGTATTTTAACCTATATATAATATATTGTTCTTCTGCAAAATTATAAGGCTGTAAATGAAGAATTTATTCTGGCATTCCACTCTCTCATTTCAAGTCATTACAAGGGATTACAAGGTATCAAGTCATTACAAGGGATTGTGCAAGCGAAATTGAATACAAGCCCTAGTGAGTAGCTAAGACGTACTCTTGGCCCTAGTTGGCGCTACTAAAAAGAGGCGTTGCATTGTCGGTTTAAAATTGCTGATTTCGGCTGCTGGCCTGTCTAAAATAACAAGTGCCATTAGAAACAGCAACATTATTTACTCGAGTTGTAACTCCGAAGATTTAATTAAAGAAAACACAACATTTGAATGTGACTTTCTCATTTCACGAGACTCTGACCTCTGTTACTGCAAAAAGATAAAACGATTAAATTCATCTACCAAATAGAAGGGAAATTGCAGAGGCCTGTCAAAAACCGCAATGATAGCTCCTATTCTAAAAATTAAATACCCAAAGCAGGATTATGCCGAGCCGATAACTATGAGGGATGAATAGGGAAATAGATTCAATTTTTTACTTTTTTCATGACAATTACCCCTGACGAATTAAATATGCCACTCAGGTATTTAATCAACCGTACTTAACGAAAGGAAAGGATGAGATTTCATTGAGTTTTTCTGGAATTACCATTACTTAACCTGAGAAGATATTTCAGACACTTTAAAATTAAAAAGAGTTCAAATAAAAACCAATTCCTTTTTTATTCTATACATATTATGTTTACAGCACAACACCTAAATGTCTGTTGATATACTCGTTCCTTTCATCATATGGCTGTAAAGTTGGATGTATTGCCATCATTGCCTTAAAATAAATTTCGGATTCATAATTTAATACATTAAATTCCTGTATCATTATATATACGAGAATTGATGATAAAAATTTCTTGAAGGAAATCTGATTGCAAACTTATATTTCAGCTAATAAGATCTGCAAAAGTAAAGGCTCTGATCTCTAGAAAAATAATGCCTACTATTCCCTTAATCCTTGCCTCATATCATGCCCGTCAGTTTCCCAATGGACTTATGTCAGACATATTTGCTGACCATTCAGTAACCTTAATATTTTATGGGTTGCATCAGCCTTTCATTGTGTTCGCCGTATCAATAGATACAATATTCCAACGAAATTTCCTCTATAAGAGAAAGAAGGGACATCAAGATAATACTTAATGCTTCTTTGTAATGGTAGGGCGATTTAGTGAGCATTGAGTATCCAATGTGTAGATTGAGTGAATAAGAAAAGGAGCCATTTTGTGCATTTTTATTTCTTCACATATGAGTTATATTAAAGATGGTAGTAATTGAAAGAGTAGAGGTCTTTATAACTAACATTGACCTTAAAATGGCCATAAAAAATTTATAAACCAAATGAAATTATATCTGGTATATAATTTATAAAAAAAATATGGGGGTAGAACTTTACTTTTTGTCTCCTTCCCCAAAACAGAATAAAAAAACTAACCGCTTTCTGGTAAAAGCGTTTTATGTAATGTTGCTTAAGAGCATTGATCGTGGAATATCCTGTGGATATCTAAGATCCATTTTTATCTAAATGGGGATATCAACATCCCTAACTGCAGATTTAGAATCAGATAAATCCCATATGCTATCCTCACAGCTCAATTGTAGTTTTCTACATCTACAAACGGTAATATAAGAAAATAAGGCTCATCAGTCTACAAGATGCTTCCTGGCCAATGCCCGTCAACAATATTGCATGCAGTTTCAATATCCAAAAGTATCGAGTTTTTAACTTTTCTTTCCTATCTCTTTATTTCCTTCTTTTCTTCCTTTCTTTAGGGGGTAAAAACCGTATATTCTTCTATAAACAATTGATATGTTTGATAATTTTTTGTCCAATGGTCTTCTTTATATGGCCATTCAAAGAACTGGGACTTAATAAAGAACTTATATTTATATTATTACAAAGTATTATTACACTCAGGTAAAAAATTCTTGGATCAAATTTTAAAGAAACTTTTTGGTTAAACATGCTTTAATTAAACTGGAACTTTAAGTTATGTCTGGAGGTC
The DNA here is from genome assembly GCA_026543055.1 of Argiope trifasciata. Taxonomy (NCBI): domain Eukaryota; kingdom Metazoa; phylum Arthropoda; class Arachnida; order Araneae; family Araneidae; genus Argiope; species Argiope trifasciata. The sequence goes on along the minus strand of JAPMOQ010059118.1, from coordinate 2,123,077 downwards.
TAAATGTCTTTTTGTAATATAATAAACTCAAAAACTAAAACAAGCTGGTTAAATAATACATGACAATAAAGGCATTATATATAATAAGGACATGAGGTCTTTACTTTCAGTTGTGGATTCGTATAAAATTTCACCCTCCCCCTCCCTTATTTATTTATTGAGGAAAGGGGGATATTTTCATTTTTTTTTTTCTAAATTATATTTAGGTTTGGTAATATTTTTTCCAATAATTTTACTTTTATTGCTTTTTTAAGTAGAATTTTTAAAAACCCTGTATTCAGATAATTGCAAAGTAGCGCTCTCAATTTTGTAAAAAAAGTCCTCCAGGTTTTGTAAAATTTTTATGTTTTAAACATCCTTGACTCCAAAACAGAATTTTGAATCATATCTGGGGATTTAAATGTCTATATGCCATTATAATAACTTAAAAATTTAACGATCTATTTGACTGAAATACAACACGTGGCCTTTATATTCTATTTATGGAATTTTATGAAATTCTGAGCTCAATAAATTTAGAGAGAATCAGTATGTCTATTCAACAAATAAATGCGGACATCATCCCTCAAAATATCCATGACTTGAATATATGGGATTTGTCGTATGGAACAATTAGTAAAATTATGGAGCTGTACATAAGATTTCTGACTATTCGTCACGGAGTTGTCCATAATTCTATTTAATCGACGTGTATATGAAGGCGACAACGGAAAAATGCAGCAAGTAAGATAGAGAAATAAATCTCAGCATGTTAATCTCAACACTTACATTGTACATCTGTGTTAATCTTCAGCAATTTACAGTCAATAAGCAGTCAATGCAATCTTACTGCGTTGATGGACAGTATAACCTTAGTGGCAGTGGCTGTTGTCACACTACTAATTTTCATAAATTGTCTATAGGCGTAGCGTCACAATGTATTATTATAAAATTAATAATATGACATAACGGATTAAGCCGTGTATTTCGTAAGGCGCTCATTCGTAGAATTTTCATGAACCTGACGCCTGAGGTCTTACGTGTTAAGAATGGCACGATTATGCGATTCAGGAGAACTAAGTTACGTGCAGTCAGATAGATACAATCTTCTCGTTTACACTTTAGTAGTGTTTATCCAGTTGTTTGGACGATATTTTAAAGGAGAAAGGGGCACAAAAACAATAATAATTAAATAGTATATAACACTTCCGATATCACGTAATTGAATTTCATTCTTATATTGCATTTTAGCATCCAAATGCTTAAACTCATCAAGTAAAATGGATCCAAGTAATTATAAGTAATTTGGCATTCTAGTTATGTTGATGTTGATATCTGTCCAGCGAATGCTCACAGCTCGCTTTTCTAAAACTTGATGTCATGTGATTTAGACTTTGAAACTATGGTGCCATCTATTACAATAAGATAAAACTAAATGTGGAATGGTAATAATAGCCGCTAATCAAATCACTACATATACGAAAGACAATCAGCTTGATATCAACTTCTATTTGTGGCTTGGATCTGACCATTTGTGGGTTTGATCGAATATAGTTTGTTGTGGATCTGTCGATCTCGTGCCACCTGCCAAGTAAAATGTAAATAGCTTGCAATGCGCTTCCTCACATCACAATATGAATATCCAGATCAATTAGTGGTGAAAGGATAGGTAAAAGCTGAAAAGAATGCCATTGTATGCGATACAGCATGTTACTGAATATTCAGTAACTGCTCTTTCAATTTCACGTTCCAATGATGACAATTTTACAGCTCATTAAATGTTTTTTTCACGTAATTATATATAAATTGATATCTCTCAGGCATTTCTCATTCTCTTGTTTCACTGTCACATCCTATACAGATTTAAAGTGGAAAAGAATGCCAATGTATGCGATACAGCTAACCTGCATGCTACAGAATATCCAATCACTGCTCTTTCAATTTCAAGTTCCAATGTACCATTCATGATAAAAATTTTACTACCTCATTAAATGTTTTTTCACGTCATTATATATAAATTGATGCCTCTAAGATATTTCTCATTCTCTTGTTTCACTGTCACATCCTTTAAAAATTAAAATTATTTCTTGTCCTTTCCCAACTTTTCTTAATTTTTCAGTGAACTTTTGGTGACATCGGATTATAAATTCCGATGAAATAGTAAATATGATATTGTTCATTCTGTGATAGGCTTCAATTTTCGCAAGCGTTTTGGTAATTGTATTTTGATAATTTAATTATGTTCGCTGAAATGAAGCGATTTAAGGACAATTTATATAAGTCCGAATTTCGGACGGAGCAGAATTCACTTTTTTTAATTCAATTCATTTTTCCCCTCGAGGTTTTGAAGGACAAATTTTTAAAAAAATTGTTTTCTTATGTTAACTTATTTGTCTATATTTATAAATAGTAATTTTACAATTTTTCAGGTTTGAACTTAACTTGATTTTATTATTTGGATTTTTCCATTATTATAATTATTAATACTGGTCATAACAGTTTAAAGTGACTTTAATAAGAGAATCATAATTAAACTAAACAATAATAAAACACTCAAAGCTTTTTTTAAGCTTTGAGTGCTTTATTATTGTTTGTAAAGCAATCAACACTTACCATTTAAGAAAATATGTTATCCATCATTCTTAAATAGCAACATTTTGTTGAAGTTTTAATATTCTGAATAATATCAGTTAGACTAACAATTATACAATTAAAAAAGGACAATTGTTCAGAGGAATAGTTGTATAAAATGCCCATTAGGAGCAGTACTAATTAAAAGATTTTTTTAAATAAATTAATAATAACTATTTTGCTGCCGGCGTCCTGGCAGAGGGGTAGCGTGTCTTCCCCGTGATCTGGGCGTCCCGGGTTCGAGCCCCGGTTCGGGCATGGTTGTTACTCTGTGCTCCATCTGTGAGGCGTGTGAATGTGCCCCCCTGTAAAAAAGGGTTGTGCAAGCGAATGTATGTGTCATCTTCATTTGAGTTACAAGTCAGACTTCTGCCCTCTGGGTGCTCAGAGGTCTTTACCCTTAGAAGCTACTGCACCCCATTTCCGTGGAAAACACGGACACGACCAAAAGGAAAAAGAAACTAATTTGCTGAGTTGACTTACGAAGGTTTTAAAATAGCATTTTAAAATCAACAATATATATTATATATATTTCCGGAAATTTTATAATTCCCAAGTTTTGATGTGACAGTATATGATTAGACACTCTCAATTATTTATCTCAAACACAAAAATTTTTAAAATGGGCACTGAATAATGATAAAAAACTCTTAACAAATTAAATATCTGGAAGTTTAGAGAAGACAGGTTATGTTGAAGAAAGTTTGCTAAGACTGATCAATGACAGCTAAGAATTGATAAATCGAAATATCCTGCGTTGATGATTCTCTTTGTTTTTGCCATGAGTGATTATTACAAAACTTATTTATGAATGAATATTGATTTTTGTGTATTATGAGCAATGTTTTAATTCATTGAGAAACTTTAAGGAAGAAGTACTACTATAAAAAGAATCAGTATACTTTATGGATTGAAAAAATTTTAATTCAAAATCCAGTTTCTTCAGCAAATGAGTCTGTAGTTACCATCGACTTGGAACAAAGCAAAGAGCAGACATGCTTTAATGATAATGTTTCATTTATGCATGATTTTTGCCCAAAAATGACAAACAAGCAAGTATGTTTTTAAGGTGAGTATCTCCATTAATGTCTTTTTAAAGAGTAGTTCAATATTTCGCGAATGATGGTAATAATTGAAAATATGTAATTATGGATCTCATTTTATCTTTCATAAACAACTTGGATTAATATGCAATTATCTTGAAATAAAAAGCTGTAATGGAAATTAAGATACCAGTATTTATTTACTGAATATAATACTTTAGAAATATTATGAAAAAAATACACTGTTTAAATAATCAGAAAGAAAAAACAGAGAGATTTGATTGTAAAACAGATTAAATAAATAGAATTAGGCAAGCGGAATCGGAAAATGTATGTAAAAAAATTATCAGATAATTTCAGAAATAATAAGGTTATGATTATGAAACCTGGTTAGATAAATAAAGCATGCGAAACAGAATGTCTACGTCAACAAATTTTCAAATTAATTCCTCTAACAATATTTTTTTATCTGTCTTGTTCACTCTACATATGGCAATGGAAATTCACTCGTACATCATAAAATTTGGCATTATAGAAATTGTATTACACGATTGTGATATAAGATCTATGTTGTTTTGTCGTATATCCATCCTTGTCTTTTGAATGCACCAGTGTTAAAGAAACTGGCAAATCATACTGACCTAAAGGTTTAAAGGATTGTGGCTTATTCCCTCGAAACATTCATTCTCCTTGATTTTTTTCTTGCGATAATTTGTTTTTTCATAGTTTTTCTTTTTCTTAACTACACTTTCTTTAAGAGAAACTCTTTTATACGGAAGAGAAGTGTGATAAAATATCGGACCAATAAACCTTAAGCTCCTAAGTTCTTTACACCGAATGGATTTAGCAAATAAGTTCAGACAGCCAATCTGTAGACCAGATGTCGAACGCCCATTCCATACAGATCGTAAAATGAAAAGAGAATAAACAAGCATAAAAACTTGCTTTAGTTTATGGTATGGTATGTATTCTTTTACATTGTATTACAGCATATTGAGGTAGATATCTGTATTACATAATCTCTGTCTTATCTGATATTAAACAAATACATTCTATACAATAGTAATATTTTTGGAGCATTTACATTAGTTGAAAATTCATTCTATGCTCTACTTCATAATAGGAACACTAAAATTATCTCTACTATATATTTCAATCTATACTCCACTTCATGGTAGGAGCACTGTAATGACCTCTATCTATACTCTATATTTCAATCCACTCTCCACTTCATAGTAGGAGCACTATAGCGATCTTTATCTATACTCTATATTTTAATCTATATTCCACTTAGTAGGAGCTCTATAACGATCTCTGTCTATACTCTGTTTCATAGTTAGGAGCACTATAACAATCTTATGAAACAACAGAAGTAACTAAATTCTAGTAACGTTGAAAAACATTTTCAAAAATATGGAGATCACTTCAGCACATTCAGTATGAACTGTAAACTATTACTGTTCTGGAATTATAGCATTTCCTATTGAATTTCCTAGGACTCATACGTAAGTTAATGGTTTTTATCTTTATAATATACTTGTATTCTATATTGTCTACACTTCAATAACAAATTCTATTGATAAATGGTATGATATTTCATAAATTATTTTCTTTTAGGAGCAAAAGTTATTTTCCTTTATGAAGATTTAACATGAAAACCTAAAAAGATATATTAACAAAATTTCATTTAACGTTAATTATTTCCTATTCAACAGGAACTAAGCTATCATCTTTATTCTTTATCTAAGCTATCATTCTTTTCTCGCTATGCACACAACTGACTTTTCCCACCTGTAAAACAGATTACATAAAAATATCACCTCCTTTAATGACCAACTCTTTATTCAACCGTATTTTATAAAATCATAACTGAAAATTCTCAGAACTGTGTTTAGCTTTTAAGTATATTCTACAGAAAATTTTAAAAAATATATGTATTTCCAGGTGGATATATTTATCTTTAACGTATGGTTAGGCCAAATTTTCTAGCTCTAAACTCAGGGTCTGCTCTGTAGAGCGCCAATACAAGTACATGTATTCAGTATTATTATTGTTAAATATAATATTGTTAATAGTTCTTACCTCAATATTTATTCTTAATTTTTCTATAAAATAAAAATGTATCATATTTTTATGTAAATAGAATGTTAAAGGCATAAAATAAAATATGCTCATACATATTATTGATAAAAAAATACAATAAAATGCCTTTTTTATACACTGAAAGAAAAAATTCAAACACAAAGGAAGACGTGATAGACAAATACAATTTAGTTGGCGTAATGAAAGATGGTATCGATTCAAATTTTCAGCTTCTTCCATAAGTGTGAGTTATTTGCGTCACTCAGAACTTGCAAATCGGGTTTGCTTTAAATGCGTGCTGTTAAGTTCGTGATCTTGATTTACCTTTAAAATTTGACGTATTGAATTGATTTTAATCAAGAATGCTTTTAAGAAGTCACTATCAACAACTAACTGAGTTTGAACGAGATCGTGTTATAGGACAACAGGAAGGTGGATTTTCTTTCCGAGATATTGCAGAATGACTTGGCTGGAAAGTATCCACTGTGCATGATTGTTGGAAGCAATGGTAAAAGATTCAAGAAGACCGGGCCCCGAGCAGCCATGTAGCACTTCCATGTAGCATGTCCTTCCTTCCATACTGAGAAGGAAGGACACAGTATTCGTCTACGGCTTTGTTACTGTGTACTGCGTCTGTGACAGAAATTCGTGCTGCATTTGTGACACAACAAAATCTGAGAAATCTATTTCTTCAAGAACAGCTCCGAGCCAAGCGTAATATTGCGTGCATTCCATTGACTCCAAGACACTGCCATTACGACACCAGTTGTGTCAAGCCAGAGTTCATTGGAAGACAGAATGGAGATCTTTTGTGTTTTCTGATGAAAATAGGGTCTGCCTTGTTGCCAATAATGGTAAGATGTTGGTTAGGAGGAGGCCTGCAACCAAACTAAATGTGATCTGGACACATTCAGTTTGGACCTACACCTGGACTCATGGTTTGGGGAGCAATTTCCCATGACAGCAGAAGCACTGCCGTGGTTATCTCAAATGCACTGACTGCAAATTTGTACGTCAGTTTGGTAATTCAACCTGATGCGCTACTATCCATGAACAGCATTCAAGGAGGAGATTTCCAACAGAATAACGCTCGTCCTTATGCTCTCACCTCGACGGCTGCTGTAACGCAACGGGCTGTACATAATGTCGACAAGTTATTTTGGCCTTCTAGATCACCAGACCTGTCTCCGATTGAGCAAGTTTGAGATATCATTGGATGACAAATCCAATGTTATACACAGCCAACACTGACTGTCTCAGTATTGATAGAACAAGTACAATAAGCATGGAACTCCATACCACAAAGTGCCATTCGGCACCTGTATGACGCAATGCATGCCTGTTTGCAGGCTTGCATGGAAACCAGGTTATGCCAGCTATTAATGTAGCAATATTTCACATTTGAAATGCATTTTTTTAGCTTAAAATAACCTATGACCTTGAAAATGTAAACAATTAAACATGTTAAATAGACACACGCATTGTCAAAATTTCATTACTTTATTAAAAAATTTGGGGGTTGGGATTCCACCTCCCAGTGTAGAAGTGAGAAAAGCAAAATAAAAAATATTTTTTATGCAGAATGCCTCATAAAATTGTAATTTTTGAAGAAAACTAGTAATTTTACTATATTTAATATCGTGAACGATACCACATAAGTCTTTGTAGTTTCATTTTTTGAAATGTATGTCATAGATTGCCTGAAATTTTTTCTCCAAGTTCCATTCATATGTTTGCACAGTTGCAAAAATATTGCATGGTTCCGTTGTAATCTAAATTAAGAGCATAATCACGACCGGATAAAAAAAATTATAAATAGATTGCACTGCCACTACACCTTTTTTAACGTAACACATTGTAAAAAAGATGAAATATCAGAAAAATTCTCAATATCAAAAGAAATGTTTACAAAGAGATATTTCCGGACAGATTTCACAAAAGGTTGTGAAAGTGATGGAGCAAAACCGACCGCACCCTAATCCGACACGTAACGTGAAACAGTTTCTAATACTTTTAATACTTCATTTTTTATTCATTCTTGACACTCAACTTCAAGATAAAATCACGCTATTTCGTTACTCGAGATGAAATATTTTACCTATCAGTTTCGATATAACTTAAAAGCGGAAATGAGGTTTCGAGTGAAAAAAAGAACAGAAGACGACAGTCATTGCTGTTTCTGAAATTTTCTTGAAGTTAGTTTGCGATTAATTTCCTAAATGTCAAAAAAATTTATAACATTGCATAATTCAATTTGTCAACTTTTTTCAAAGAATTCCTTCTAAATATTTAATTTTTTTAAAAAAGTGACTTAAAAGTACTTGACGTCAAGAGAATAAGATACAGTTATTAAATCAATAACTGTAAGTAAACTCTAAATTTAATAACTGTATCAATAAGATACAGTAATTAAATTTAGTTGTGTTTCTCTAAGAATTTATTCTAAATATTTTCTTTTTCGAAAAATTATAATACACTGAATAAATGCGAAAGTTTATTGAAACAATGTTTATGAAATGCTTATGGAATCAAATACTTCTGTAAAACTTAAAACATTGAAAATGCTTAGTTTATTTACTAAAAATTAGAATAAATAAGATGATTTAAATTTATATGAAAGAAATTACCGCTCTTTTCGGCTGATTGTTTTCCTTTTTTATCAAATATGTACTATAAGAAAAATCTTGTTTCAATTACTTCTAATTATTCCTTTTGTTTTGCAGACACAGATATCTAGCCATCCTAGTCAGATGAAAAAAATTAAAATGTGCAAAAAAAAAATTAAATTCCAATTGGCTTAGAGTAAATATTTATCAGTATAACATTATTTCATATTTTTATTTAATAGATATACTTCAGAAAAAAGATTAAAGAACCGTAGTCAGTGGCATCATTGTATGATAACGTTTTAAAATTTATTTGCTATTGCATTCTCGTATACATAGTTCAAAGAAAGTAAAGTAATCGGTAAAAATATTCGAGATTTTGAAGAATCTCCACGTTTTAGATTTCCCTTATTTCGAAAAATACATTTTTCGAAAATGTCCATCCGTCTGTCTTTCTGTGAAAAAGATAATTCAAAATGCTTTTAGCCAAACGGTCGAAATTTGGTATGTGGTCTTAATACTAAATTTGTACATTTCTATCAAATTTGAGTAAATTCTGTTCAGAGAAAGTCCGGTTGTTGGAATATAAATTAACCTGCGAATAACAAAATGAAGAGAGCTAGGTAAATAAAATTTGGGTCACAGATTTAACATCTATAGTGGAGACACTTGTCAAACTTTAAGCCAAATCCAAAAACGGATTCACCATCTATTGATCTTTATTTACAGAAACAACTAAACCGGACGATTCAAAAACACAATGACTTAAATATATGAATTTTGGCATGATATTTTGTGAATACATGTACAAATTTGTGTTATATCTTTGTTCTAACTTTAGGAAAACTTGCCTAAAGCACAAATTCGATTTTCGGATATTATTAACCCATACCAGGGATTAATCTCTAAGTAACTCCTCGAGAATGATAAACACTTTTACTATATCCTCGAGGATGTAGTAAAAATGCTATATTCAAAAATTAATATTTCATAACTATTGCACGTCAATGTGATGTTCCCTGGCAGGACAAATTTATTAGAGAGTAGGCGAGAAAATCTGAAGGAGACTACTCCCGCTAGTTTTTATAAAATTTTTCAAATTAGTTCTTAATTAAAGTAAATATAGCGTACACACAAAAATGCAATTAATATCACTGCGATGCGTACGAGAAAAAACGCAGTTATTAAGCAACGAAAATTATTTCTGCAAAATATACGCTTAAATAATGTTAATAATTAATGAAAATCAGAGCAACAAATTGCAGATAAATAAAACTGATGCGACTGAAAATCCTTTATTTTAAAAACTTTAAAGACGTGTAAAAAAATCTAGTTTGATTGTATATTCCGAAAATATTGAGGGAAAATATTGAAATTTAGAACAATTTTTAATTAAATTTTTAAAAAGCCCTTGCTTTGTGAACATTTGTTACCTAAGAATTAACTACCTGTCAGATTCGATATATCTAGGTTCAATGATTTGCTATGCATAAAATTTATATACCACTTTTACATTTTGTCATATGAAGTATACAAATATGTGTGTATGTATAGATAACATATGTGTACATATAGAATGCAGTATGAATACATAAAAAAATTACATTCCTTGAAAGTAACAGCTATGATGTCATAGCTCTAGGTCACCCTTTTAAAAAAGTATCTGCTATGAACGGAGCATACGTAATAATAAAGCAATACTGATAAAAGTGTAGTGGTACCTTAATAAGCCAGTAACAGCCACTGGATATGGGTGATCACTTTTGCCTAGCAGATAATCTACGCGATGGCAAATCATAATGTAGCAAGTTCGTTCCTTGGCGGAATTCAGCTTCCATATAGGCGCGACACCACAATCTAAACCACCACATTGGTGGCAATGAACACGCCCTTCGCTCGCCATAACACTTGGTGCTACCGAAAGTCATTGGACTTACTAGAAGCAGCTACCAAAGTCGTTAAAATCAACTGATGCCGCAACTGACGCTTAGATAACGCTTGGCACTAAGAAATCGTTCGTCTCTCCAGGGACTCACTGGTGGGGGAGTATTGTGGTGGTGTCTTAATAAGCCAGTAACAGCCACTAAACTTTGGTGATCACTTTTGACTAACGAATTTGTAACGCGACTGCAAATCATAAGGTCGCAAGTTCAATTTTTGTTGGAATTCAATTTTTCCATTGGCTTGACTCCACTATATAAACCGCCACAAAAACAAGTCAACTTTTTAAAAACACATTTGCTTTCAAAAAAATATACATAATAATAATGTAATATTGGTAAAAAAATATATGCGATTAATAGATGAAGATGAATATTGAAATTTATGCTTTATTCATTGCTTACGGGATTTCAAGCTTCAATTATTCATTGCTTACGCGAGCTTCAAAACTCCCTGACCGAAAACAATATCATATTCTTACACGATAAAAAGTTGGACTCGAGATGTTAACGAATCCTCTACATTAATATTCCCTAAACACAACTGCTTAAATAATTAAAATTTATAATGTGTTGTGGTTGCAGTTGTAGTTCCATGTGAAATTTTTATTTCAGTCTGTTGGTAAAAACCACAATATTCAAGTATTAGTGTGTTAACCGCATCCAAACAATTAATTGTCTCACACTATATTTCGACATTAGCATTTCGCAATAAATTTTTTTTGCCATTGCTATGTACTAATTCCATAAATATCCACTTTATTTTACTACAAAACAAACAAGGCACATCTGAAGAGCTTTGAAAATAAAAATTTAAGACCACATAGTGCTCATCACCTTACCCATGAACCACAATTTTGTGCGACGGCGATTACATCTTTATTAAAGAGCATGCGAGAAAGGGTGACTGTTTTTACTGATCTCGCATGTCATATGCCACAATTTAAAAAAAGTATTCCATTCTTAATGCAATTTGAATTTACCACAATTCCTGCTGTAAAAAGTTAGTATTTTTTTTATTAGAACTATACCTGACAACCGATAGTTTAGGGTTAGTAAAAATGGAGCGTTAAGCTCTAGAACTGCGTGTTAATGCAAGATTTGAAGTAAATACAAAGCATAGTTGTTTTTATCCTTTAAATTGATATAATTTTATTGAATCGTAAATACACAAGATAAGATTGTGTATAGAAAAAACATAAGGCAAATGAGCTCCATGGATTTGCGAGTTCTTTTATGAAATTTTTTCTTAGCGGTTTTGCATAAATACAATTGAATTTCATTGGTGTAGCGCTGAATTTCAGCCTTTAATGCATGCGTGCTTGTGGGGTTGTTTGCATAGCCCTTAAACTTCAAATAATCCCATAGAAAGAAATCCAATGGTGTTAAGTCACCCGATGTAGGGGGTCATTTCTCAAAATTTTAGAATCTGGCTGCCAGATTTTCATGAGAATAACATTTTTAATAATTGTTCGACAATGAAAACACGTTATTCTACAGTGTAACTCTTTGTTTCTCTAATCCTAAACTATCAGCTATAAAAAGGTTTTTTAATAGGGTAGTAAAAATTACACGATAAGTATGAGATAAGTGTAAGTAATTCTTGCAGTAAGAGTTACTGCAAGAATGGTGGCAAAATCAAAATTTGTGCTTGTTTTTTTCACATCTTGCAAATTTCAGGACACTCTTTAGGTAGACAGACTCTATTACGATATTCAAGGCATATTCAATTTAATTATTATTGTTATGCTAGTTATTTTAGCTGGGATAAAAATTAACTAAAATAATATATATTTAATATCATCTTTCCATGATTATGACGTTGTTTAATTCGTTTATTTGAAAATTTACTGAACATAATTTTTTTAACCTTATACTGAGAGTTTTATTTTTAATTTAATCATATTAAAATCGTTACTCTCATTATTTTCAGCGTAATCTTAGCAAAATAAATCTCCCAAAGCGGATATTAATTCTTACAACTTGCCGAATATATTAACTTAATTTAATAAACCTACCAAATAAAATATTATCATTATGCAACGTAATAAAGAAATAATTTAGTAGAAAATTGAAACGTTAAATAAAACTTCTAGGAAATGAAATGGATGACAAATATTATTATAAGAATTCTTTTCGAAATTACTTCATTTTAACAAATGGTTAAATAATCTTGCAGCAAACTTAATTAAATTTTTTTATAAAATCATAAAATGCAAACATTATGTTAAAATAACAGTATGTTAAAATAAAATGTAATCTTTATTATATACAGGTAGAGAATTTGCGGAAATGAAAACCGACTTCATATGTTTGAAGCATTAAATTTTCTTAATTACTTTTAGTGTATATATAGTCAATGTACTCAATATTACTTGGAATAGAGTTATTATCAAGAAATTTATATAAATTATTTGTTATAAAAACTTTATTGAAATGCAACTTATTATTTAGCATACAATTATGCTGGTATGCTAAATACGTAGCGAAATATACTCACAAGCTTTAATATCAAGTATTGTATTAAAGCTACCATATAGTAAATCAATGTTTAAAGTTACTAAAGAAAGGCATTGTAATAAGTTAGAAAGTAAAAATGCATTTTATGTTAGCCCTTTCAATATTCTTTAATTGACAATCAAGGAAAGCTTTCTAAATACAGTGATTTAATACACAAGACTCTTGTACAGAAAATATTATAATATTCAAAATCGTCTGAAATTTTGTTAAGTAAAAGGAGTGAATTTGTTTCAATAAGGAATTTTAATATTTCACAATTTCTGGATAAAATGCTTTGTTCTAACCTGTAAAAGGAGTAATTTCTTTTCATTAAAACATTATTATTTTTAAAAAATAATACAAAATTAGCTGACGATTGAGATTATCAGTTTGAACAATGCATTTTGTGATTTGCATTTGAGTATGAAATGCAAAAGTAGTAATTTTTATCATTTGATTTACTTTTACAGTGACATTAGCAAGCAAGTAGCCAAGCTTTAAATCAGTTTTTAAGTAACGAGAAAAAAATTGCAATTAGAGAAAGAGAATAGTTGCAATGCACAAAAGGTAAGATATGTATTTTTTACATGTTTCTCTTTTTCATTTTTAAGTAATTTTAAATCCATTTTCCCAATGAAATCTTGATTAAAGCATTTTATTACACAGTGAAAATTTAGCTTTTAATTATTTAAAATAATTGCTATCCTTTATCGTTATTAAAAATTATTAATTAATCACAATGCAACATTTATTTTTTGTCAATGTCAATCACAACGCGACATTTTATTGCATAATGTTTTATAATATTTGTAGGTAAAATAAATTTGAAAATCTATTGAACATTCAGAATTTTTACTGAGAATAAAAATTAAATTTTTTCTTTTTTAATTTTACTATCGCCTTTGACGACCAGCTTCATGCCACAGAAAGGTCATAAAGAATGCTTGCGGGCAAAGAAAAAAAAGTATTTTCTCAACTTTTGAATAAATCGAACGGTACATGGAATAAAAATGCTGAAATAGTTACGGTTTTTTTTTTTTGACAATTCCTCAGTATTTATTTAGTTAATATAATTAGTAAATTATGATAATTAATTATATAACTAATATAATATTAATAATAGAAATTATAGCATTATTGATATAATAATAATTAATTAAATCATACAGCTGCAAATTAATACAATTTTATTTAGCCGGCATAACTTTGAAATTCTAAGTAATAAAGCAAAACAAAAAGTTACAATTTCAGATAATAAATAAATCGCCATTGTTCAGACTAAGCGTCATAAACTTGAAGCGTTCTGGAGACTGTTCTATTAGTCCAAATTACGTGAAATTTCGGATTGTAATTCATTTATTATAGATAATACATAATTCATTTATTAAATGAAAGAAAAAAAGGGAAGATAATAAAAAGTCCCAAGATTTTCATTTACAATCATAGTCTTTTAAGAAATTTCAAAACCAGAACTCACATGGAATGAGTTCAGGTTTGTGATAAACCCAGACGCTGCGTAAAGGCTGATTACGTATCCATTTGTGATATGTGCTTTAATAAATATCGAACAATTCAAATTATGTGTGAAAGTGCTCCGTATTATATACACATGCGTCTTGCAGGGAATAACTATTGTTGAAATTCTGGGATCGCAGATGCTGTCAATATATCACCACAGAATTGTCCAGAAACAAAAGGATTAAAAGGTTTAAATCCTTGTAATCTCTTAAGTAATAAGTAATCTCTTCAAAAAAATAAAGTTCATCTATAGTGTACAGACACGAGTGTATGTGTGTATCTGTTTTTTTTTTTTTTTTTCACTGAATGTAATACTTTCAAAAACGACTTATTAAATATATTAAACAACTACAATCTGATTCTAAAACTTTTGTCAAGGCCCAGAATTCCAGCCTATTTTATGACAAGCTATTACTCCCTTTTTCATAACATATTTACAGAAAATTCTTGTTTTAAATACATTATCCATTTCTTTCCCATATTTTGTACTAGTCGCCTTTGGCGACTAGCTGGTTCGTCATGAGTAAAGCGTTCTAAAATTATCAATTAAATTACATATTCATTAGCCTTGAAGTAATTCCGGGCATTGGTTGACCTGAAATTAGTATTTTCTTTAAGATGATGGACGGAAAGTTCTAAAAGTACACCTTTTCCTAATAATATTCTTTAATTTTATAAATCAGTCACTTTTAACCATCGGTTATGCTTCCAAAATATTAAAAAAAATTTCGATGATGTTGCCAAAATATTAAATATGTTTTTTTAAAGAAAGCGAGAAAGGGAAAAAAAGTATTAAATTAACGATACAGATATTGCAAACGATTGCATAAATATGCCATTAAGTCGGGATTCCAATGCATATCCTGTCAAAATTCAATCAGGTTTACCGTAAATAAAAAAAATTTATTGAGTTAATGATATAGATATTGCAAACGATTGTAGAAACCTTTGCTTTGCATTTATTTTTTAAAGAAAATATCACATTTTATATTTCTTTTATTTTATCCAGTCACATGCTGAAAGTTGCATTTCTGTAGAATTATTTTGCGATGATAATTTTTTTTTATTTGAACTTCCGGTATTCTTTTATTTTATCTAGTCACATGCTAAAAAAACATGGTTAAAATATTTCTTTAAAAATTCGTTAAAAATAGAAGCTTAAGTTATGCATTAAAACACTGATACCATTAGAAGGCTAATTTCTTAATCTTTAAATTGATCTAAAAATCATGTTTATGCGATCATATTTTCGGAAGTTATGGCGGAAAAACGTCAAAATTTCGCTTAAATTTTAATTAATTCAAATTCTAATTAAAAATTCGAAAAAAGGGCTCCGAGGTGCACATTCAGGACCTCCAAGGTATACATGTACCAAATTTGGTAGCTGTATGTCCAACGGTCTGGCCTGTAGAGCGCCAACACACACACACACACACGCGCACACACACACATACATTGAGCTTTATTATAAGTATAGATAAAAAGGTTTATGACATATGAAAAGGAAATGCTATAATATTTATAAAAATGGGTCCTAATACTAACCATATTTTTTTTTTATTAAAAAAAGTCCTAACACTGTCTGTCCTCTTTTTTTATAAAAAGATTTATGATACTATCTTCAAAGATTACTAATTTATTTCAGTTAAAAATTAAAATTCACCATTTATATGCAACTTATCTTATAACATTGGAGAAAAAAATTAAATGTTGTTTGATAATGTTTGAAAATTAACAACTTATAAAAAAAGGGGGGGGGGAGTATGAGTTTTGATCTTATATTTCTGTTTCATCAAATATTACATATTATTAAATACTGTTTTAAAAAAAAGGTAAAAGTGAAATCCATAAAATAGCTCAAACTCTTGATTGGGCAATGCTCCTATTTTCGAGTCACTTTATCAATTCAGCACATTATAAAGAGTTGTAGTTCTAAAAGCATATTAAACATCAAATAAAGGCAACAGCTATTAATTTTATTCCATTTTTAAAAATTATTTAATCTTATTTTATTAAATTGTTCTAAAAATACTTTATTAATTCTCTAAAAATAAATTGTATATCTTAAAAATTTCTTCCTAAAAATGTTTCAAATGTTTAATTATTATAATTTGATATTCAGTTTATTTTTAAATACCCGTAGCTGATATGCATTTTTCAAATAATATTGCACTTATTTTTTAAAATTTTTTAACTTATATGTATTTGTATTTTTATGTACGTAGCTGATATGTATTTTTTATAATACTTTTTTATGTTGTGATTCAATGCAATACAGTGACACCTCGTTACAACAATATTTTAGGGACCAAATAAATATATTGTTGTAGAGAGGCATATTGTTATATCGAGGACCCACATATTTTCAGCATTTAATAAGAGTTTTTTTTTATTATTATTATTAGTTTAAGGTGCATAACATACTACTTTTAAGTCTATATTTAGAAGAAATTAATTTGTAAAATACTAATAATAGTGGTTTAAATACTAAACAAATAAATAAATAAGATAAATTCAGAAAATAAGCACAGAAATATTCACATATCTAAAAACACTTTTTATTGAAAATAATACAATATTTTTGTTTGTTTATTCATTTTTTTAACTGTTAAGTTCACCAATACTGTATGCATTGAGTCTAGTGCACGAAAATGTTCTTCATTTGTCGACGGAAGGCTTGAAGAAAATGTCCGTAGAGAATTCACAGATTGAAGAGCTTCCTGGGATGACAATAAGGACTGCGATGGACCTGTATTATCATCATCATCTTTATCGTTGTTTCCTATCTCATCAGAGAGAATATCTTCATCAGTAACCCCTGCGAAAACCATAAGATCATCATCTGCTGTTAAATAGTCTTCTATCCTAATTCCAAACTTTTTACCGCTTGTTTCTTCAAGTTGGGATACGGATTTTTTGATGTGCAAAACACATTCTTGATCATCTGAGAGATCATTGTCTATGGAATTTTCATCATTATCAGATTTCTTATCTTCCATAACACAAAGACCAGCCTTTTTCCAGCAATTCCGAATGGTTTTTTCTGTTACTTCCCACCAACTTCCACAACATCCACAATGAGTCATAATAGACGGAAAAAATAACAAAAGAAAACGAAAAAAAAAGGCGTTTGAAAATCAAAATATTACTATAAAGGGAGAAAATAATACTGAAATTTAGATTGAAAAAATCGTTTTACAGAGGTTTATTGTTCTAGAGAATATCGCAATATTGAGGGGAGATTAACATTAGTTTATATGTAAAATCACCGGGACCACAAAACATTATTGTAGTAGAGGGAGTTATTGTTGTATCGGGTATCGTTGTAGCGAGAGTTTACTGTATATTGTATGTATTTATAGTTAAAAATTTTATAAAGAAGTAAAATGAGGTCGCAAAAAATATAATTATATTGCAAAAAAGGATTTTACAATTAAACAATATTCTACTCATTCTGATAGCTCTCGACAGAAAATACAAATTTATTTGAAAAGTGGCAATTATGGTAGGAAACGAACGTGTTCCATGTGAACGCTCGAATGAAAATTTACCTTACAAGATATATTTAGCCGTCCATGAAACGTTACGACATATAATAATTGCTATTTTCAGTTCCAAAGGCCATTTTCGACTTTAATACAGCAGAACTTTCATCATCCGAAGCTCAATTATTCTGATCTCACTTATCCGCATCGATTTTGTGAGAAAAATAAAAATAATATATATTAAAATTGGAAAAAATAATTATAGAAATGGGAGCTTTTCTTTTTCAAGCCGAAGGAAATAATTTTTAGCAATTAAAAAGTATGCTTAAATATGAAGTTCATAACTTATT
Source organism: Argiope trifasciata (assembly GCA_026543055.1). Classification (NCBI taxonomy): domain Eukaryota; kingdom Metazoa; phylum Arthropoda; class Arachnida; order Araneae; family Araneidae; genus Argiope; species Argiope trifasciata. The sequence continues at coordinate 2,104,944 of JAPMOQ010059118.1, read as the reverse complement.
ACAATGCATATATGTGTGTGTTCATCGAAAATATTATTTAATTTGTGGAATCTCGTTTATGTGAAACATACAGTGTTCACATTGTTTACATTTTTAATTTCGATTAAACTTGTTACGCATGACTTAATATTCATAATAATGTTTCAAATCTTATTCGAATTTTTAAATATCCGAATCTATTTTATAGGAAAAATGCAAACAACATGTAATAAAATTGGGAAAATTATATTGGGAATGTGTTAGAGAACCTTTACACATCCTTTTTTAACCAAATAAAATCCTTTTTAGCAATTAAAATAAGATGTGTACATGTAATATTGTTCATAAATAATTTAATATAATATATATGTGTGTGTGTTCAATAAATATATAATTTAATTTGTTGTTTCTCGTTTAAAGGACACATATGTAATACTCAGTGGTCACATTGTTTACAACCTGTAAACAATGTTTACAGGTTGTGTTTACCTGTAACACAACCTGTAAAGGTTGTTTACCTGTGTTTGCACCTGTAAACACAGGTGTGTTTACAGGTGTAACACACCTGTGTATATATAATTAGTATATATAGTGTATATAGTCATAGTGTATAGTGTATATAGTTAGTATATACATCCTGTGTATATATAGAGTGTGTTTACTACCTGTTTTGCGTAAAAAGTATCTAGTTTTAATTTCAATTAAACCTGATATGCATGATTGGATGCTCATTATAAATAATCAAATCTAATGAATCATTAATAAATCTCCATATATATTATAATCATGCTATTTTAAAAGATTTGTAGCTATTCTGTTTATTGTGTGGAAATGAATTATCCTAATGGGGAAAAGTTCCCCTCAGATATAATGATATAGTAAACACACTCTATATATACACAGGATGTATATACTAACTATATACACTATACACTATGACTATATACATTATATATACTAACTATATAATTTATTAATTGAGATTATCTTCGTTATTCTAAATTTGCGTTCTTT